>APFE031291919.1:434479-452895 GCA_000404065.3 Pinus taeda
GCACTATATGACTGAAGTTTTTCTTTATCACCTGTCATATGTTTTGAACATCCACTGTCAATGTACCATTGATTTTCCCGCCCTTCTGCATATAAGGCTATACCACATCTTTCTGGTTGTGGTTCTTTCATTCTCCATGTTTTGATATTTAAGGGTTGCTCCTTTTGAGTTGCCTGCCGAAACCTGCTCCTACATTCAAAATCTTCATGACCAAAATTATTACAAATAGAACATTCTATTTGATTTTCAAGAGCAGAAAAGTTATTGTAGGTCCTTTTCATGATCCCAGTCATACTCCTCTATTTTTGAGTTTCTCTAGTCATGATAGTTTTGTAGGCAACACATTGAGCTGCTTTGTGTCCAAATTTGTGACAAGAGAAACATTGACCATTGAAGAAATTCCTGCAATTATCATCCTTGCGAACCAAACGATTGTAGTTTTCATTGACATTCATTCTTGAGGAAAATTGAGAATGATTTAACTGTGGTCTGTTGTAGCTTTTGTTTATCCTTGAAGCAAATTTCCCCTAATTTACTTGGTGATCTTTGTTCAATCTTGAAGAAAAATGTCCTTGATTTACCTGGTGAGCAGCATTGTGCCTTTGTTGTTGATTGTCAATTTGTTCACTTCTCCTTGCTGCACCAATATAACTTTTGGAGGTGGATGGCTTCTGTGCTTGAGATTCTTCTTCATTATATCCCAAACCTGTCTTGATTAGTGGAGAACGTTGTATTTTGATAATCTCATCTAACATTTCAGATCCTTTAACAAATCTAAGATTAAGAGCTTTAGTTTTCTCAACTCTTTTCTAAGTCCCACTACTTCACATTCTAACTTTTCATGATGTTTTTCACTTTCAGCTAATTGGAATTGCAGAGTATCAATAATCATATTTTTCTCTTCTAAACAAATTTTGAGTTTAGAAATCTCTTCATAAAGACCTTCTTCATCTATAGCATCCATGAAATCATCATCTTCAAAAGCCATTAAAAGTCTATAATTATACCTTGTTCATCTTCATGACTATTTGAAAATCCATCACTGTCTTCATGAGTGTAATAGATTTTCTTATTTACATTTTGTTTCTTGTTCAATCTAACAGGTTCCTTACCTTTATGAGGACACTTGGCAGCATAGTGACTGACTCTTCCACAAGCAAAAAATTTGAAAGGTAACTTACCTTTGAATCTTCCAGCACCCCATTGAAGGTTCTTGACAAATTTTGATTCTTCCTCTTCTTCTGACATATGTCCTGATTCATAAGAATCTCCTTTTCTTGAGGCCTTGAATGCGGCTTCTCTTCTGTCTGATGGTCCCTCTTTCCTCATTTAATAAGTGGTTAGAATTCTGTGTAGTTGCGACATGGTAATTTTCTGTAGATTCTCCTTTTCTTCTATTGCAGAAACTTTTGATTCAAACTTAGAAGACAAAGATCTCATAACCTTTTCAACCACAACAGCCTGTTTTATTTCTTCACCCAATTTTTTTATACAATTAACAATCTCATCTATGCGTAGGAAATAGTTAGCCACACTTTCATCATTGTACATTCTGAGATTTTCATATTGAATTCTGAGGGTTTGAAGCTTTTCTCTTTTTACCTGTTCATCTCCTTCATAGCTCAGAACGATCTTGTCCCATATTTCTTTTGCGGTTTTATATTGCATAACCTTGACGAATTCTGATTGAGATAAACATCCTAATAGAGTATTGACAACCTTTGCATTAGTTTCAAACTAATTCTTCTTAGCCGGATCTGTAGGAGTTGCTGATGGAAAAGTGTACCCTGTATCTATGATATCCCAAACTTCTATATCAAGAGATTGAAGATAGGCTGTAACTCTTACCTTCCAATAGACGAAGTTGGTCCCATCAAAAATTGGTGGCCTGATTGATGTTTCTCTCTGGTAGTTGCTCATGATGATAGATCTTCCTTCAAGTGATTCAATTGTTGGAAATAATAATGAGAGGGGGGGTGAATCGGTATTATCTGGTCAATTATTTTCTTTTTCCAACCCAGAACAGATACACTACTTCTGATAGAGAAAACTATGTATATATACAACTACAGATAAGGAAACGAGCGTATACCATACAGACTTATAATTTAAAATATTATATAGATGTTGAACATTAATCTATGCATTAGGATCATATAAATAGTAACCAGGAACAAAAAAATAGAGCAGAAGACAATCACACACAAGAACACAAGATATAAGGTGGAAACCCAATGTGGGTGAAAACCACTTGCTGCTATATGTCTCTATCTTTTCAATTAAAAACTTCTTTTTACAATGATTCTATATTGGTGCAGTCCTTTACCAGTACGCAGGCTGCTACCTACAGAGAGCTACAACCCTCTCTCATTTTCTAGCTTCTCCTGGAAGGGAGATACAACCCTCTTAGTTCCTGTACTAGTTGAGATACTAGTACGTAGGCTGCTACCTGCAGACGACTACAACCTTCTCTTCCTTCCAGGGACCACGTTTCATAAATTTTTAGACTGGATCCACAAATAACATCAATCAAACATCAAGAATTTCTGGATCAACCAATCACCTTTTCACCAATCAAAACTGAATAAAAATAAACACTTCTCTGACGAATGTACCCAGATCATAATAAGAGTAATCACACCCCACTTCTGAACCCAGAACACTGTAGCAATAAACAGAAGCAGCTAGAACATAAATCAAGAGATGTATGCTACTTCACTATTCAAAAACCTGCATGCATATGCTTCTATGTCAATACCAAGCTGCGTATATGCGAATTTCCCTTACAATAACAACGTGTATACACGCCTTCGCTTCACTGAACCTGCGTACATATCTATAAATTCATTCTTTCAAACATTTAGATATTATTTAACCCAGATTATCAGATTTATAGATCAAGTGTGCGCCTCATATCATAGATCAAAATCATATAGAGATACCACTATTCCAGCCTTAATATTTTGACCCATCAATAGAACTTATCCTTCTCCTTGCGCTCAGGTTCCTTCTTCATTTAGATCTAGATCTGCACCATAACCCAATCATAGTATTCTAGATCTAGCACTTTATCAGATATTCAATAATTCAGAAGATGCCTTGCCAAATGATCTCCTTCCTCTTTTATAGCCTTAGGCCTTTCACAATACCACGGACCAAAAACCATAACAATTCAATACCATGGACCCAATACTTGGGATCAACACTTATGACGAGATATCATGGCCCAAAACCATAAGTTCAAATACCAAGGACTAAATACCACAGACCAAAACCATAGGATAAAAAACTGTCAGAATAATACCATGAACCAACCATCAGATTTCCCATGTGCGTGCGCTTTTCTCTGCATGAAAGTGCGTGAACTTTTCTTTGCATGAAAGTGCGTGAACTTTTCTCTGCATGAAAGGAACTTTTCTCTACATGAAAGTGCGTGAACTTTTCTCTGCATGAAAGTGTATGAACTTTTCTCTGCATGAAAGGAGCTTTTCTCTGCGTGAAAGTGCGTGAACTTTTCTCTGCATGAAAGTGCATGAACTACTTTTCTCTACATGAAAGGAACTTTTCTTTGCATGAAAGTGCATGAACTTGCTGCACTATAATTTATCATCTGAGATGAGTGGGTTGCCATCAAGTACAACATATGTATCATAATGCCAACAACAAATTGAATGACATGTGGCATTGGTGAAAAGTCAAAACAGCTTGTATCAAGTGGCTAATGTTTGACCAAAAAGCCTGTGCGATATGAGTGAGAGTTGTTGGATGCGGGAAGGCAGATCGAATGGCAGCCGACAACAGAAAGTGTTAGGGAGTTAATGGAGGGAGCCCGATGGCATAATCAACATAATTAAATGAATTTAATTATATCGGGGAGGATGTTATTGGCGGAGATGTTATTAATTAATCCAAGTGACTAATTAATCCCTTTTTAATACGTCGGGGATTTTGGCTCTTAATCAATCGCGGTTCAATTAATTAATCCAACTTAATTAACTTTATTATGGTTTATTTTTCAATCCATCGAGATCGGATATTTATTTATTTTGGGATTTTTATTAATAATATGGGAAAAGGTAATTTGTTTTAGGAGTTAAATAAATAATAAGAATCAAAAGTTAATATGACCATGGGAAAAGAAAAATGCGCTAAGTAAATGTTTCCGAAAATTCATTCATCATCCAACATTATGACTTAGGCTAAAATGTATTTGGGGGGTTTTTATGAAGAACCATTTATTTTTCGTAAGTAAAAGAGTGATTTACCCTGGGAAAAGGATTTGAAGGGAATGAATGAATTATGGAGGGGTGAAGTTTGACGAAGGGGCTTTAGCACGTAGGCCTTACAAGTTATTTGGCCGAGGGTTTGGTCCCTCCAAAAGTTAGAGAAATGCTCTGAGCCCCTTTAAC
The DNA here is from genome assembly GCA_000404065.3 of Pinus taeda. Taxonomy (NCBI): domain Eukaryota; kingdom Viridiplantae; phylum Streptophyta; class Pinopsida; order Pinales; family Pinaceae; genus Pinus; species Pinus taeda. Next base: position 438,889 of record APFE031291919.1, read on the forward strand.
TTTCAGGTTGTTGGTGATTTTAGTTCTTATGGAAAATTAGTAAAATTTAGGGAAAAAATGAGTGAGGAGGTTAATTAGTTTGACTTTTGTCTATGATGTAAATGTCTTCATTGTCATCCATATCTTTAAGTGCTTTTGATGATGAAAGTATATGACTTGATATTTGGATAATCATTCATCATACATAATTCTGCAACCATTCATCTACTTACACTACCTACTTATCCTACCATTTTTTCCTTTTATTAGGGTGCACTTAAACTGGCAAACCCTTATCAAAACCTTTTCTTTTCTTTTACAATAGAAATCTATCTAAATCTATCCTTATTACATCCAAGGGCTCAGATTAAACTGTTGAGCTCCTTTTATTCACTCTACCTATCTACTTATTTTCCAAGATTAAACAGTTTGGTTAGATTTTATTCTCTATCTCTAAGCATGAAATTCAAACCATTAAATAACAAAGATTAAACTATTTGGTTACCATGGATTGTGGCATAAATAAAAAGTTGCACACAATCATTATTATATAAAAAGTAAAATAGTAGTGGAATTTGGACTTGTACACTTTCCTGGTCTTTTTCTTTTTCTTGGGGTTCATTTTTCATCTTTTTTTTTGTCCCTTTATTCTTTTTCTAGGACAGACCCTCTTTACATTTTTTAATTTTTTATTTTGAAATGGAAAACATTTGCAACAAGCAAAGGTATGTACATATTTCAGAGGTAAGTCAATCATGATATATGACACCTATTGGTATAGGGACATAACACCTCCTTCACCGCATATCGGCACCATGTCTAGACCCATAGATGGTGCAGGAACCCAACCTAGTGTTGGCTCTGGTACTATTATGGTGGTAACATCAAGCGGAACAGTCTCAGGAACCGTTTTGGCAACCCCCATGCTCCCCTTTATGGCCGGGTTAAGTCTACCAGATTTTAGCCAGTTGATAAATAATCCCATACACCATGATGTTGGTTGGACTTCTATGCCGACTAAGCTTCCATCATAAATCCCAAAATTTGAGATTAATGTTTGGTTATTCGAACTCATGCTCACTGGAGACACTGCAAAATGGTATGTAGACCAGACTGTCGTATCTCATTCCATTTTCGCGAAGCTTGCTAAAGCATTCCTTTCATATTTCTAGTTACCTCTCTAGTACGACACTGGTATGAAGTTATTGACCTCATTTCATCAGTCCTCCGCAACTTGCCTTTTCGACCATGTTCAAGAGTGGCATCGAAGGAGGAGCACATGTTGTGCCCCACCCTTTGAAGACCGTGTCTATCTAGATTGGTTTCTTAGGATAATTTTATCACCCATTGGGAAAGATTTCGCATCCCATTTTCCTTAGACCAAGGAAGAAGCTCTCCAAACCACTCTAAGATATGACTTGATTTATGCGCAATCCAGTTATGTCTATACCGTCATTCCAGACCTCCCTCATCCTGGATGTGCCAATGCACCGTTGGCATCTCATGCTACTGATGGTATCATTAGAACCCTTTCACACCCTTCGCCATATACTCAACAAAGTTATGGCTATCTGCAGGGGGGCACCAGTTCCTATAACACTCATGCCCCTCCTGCTAGAAACATGTTCTCAGGGCCCCAACATGTCTACCAAATTTTTTCTCCTCCTTATGCACAACCGAGCACTCTAGCCCCTTAAGCTTTAGCACTGCAACCTCCCATGCATCCTCAGCCCCAGCAGCCACCACCCCGTCAAGGTTAGGTGATTGCAAAGTAGAGTGCAGCCAATGCCCAAAATTCGAAGAAAAAGAAAAAGGGGAAGGGTAACAAGGGTAACTAGGGTAATCAAGGTAATAAGCCTAGTGAACTCGAAGGGAACCAGCCTAACACCAACAACCAGCAATAGGGCAGCCAGCCCAAGCATAACAAGCCTATTTGTATGAACAAGCCTTGTGCATTTTGTGGTGTACATGGCCATTATACACATGAGTGTCCTCTCTTACCCCAGATGCGCCAAATGTGGGTAGATCAAGTAGCTTCTAGAGGTCAACAATGGCTTCAGAATCTTGCACCATATCAACTAGCAGTGCTAACAAATCCTTTCCCTCAGCAAGGATTTGTTGTTGCTCAACCTCATTCAGGTCAAGCAGCCCATCCCCCCCAACCTTCTGGCCTTGGTGACTACCATATCCTTATGATGAACTCTAATGAGGTTAATCCCTCTGATACCAACATGCAAACTTGGTCGCGTTAATATGAAAAACCATCGACTTTGTCTGCCACTTAGTCCAAAACCAAAGCATATGTTGAGCCTCTTATGACACCAAATGGTCTGTTACAGATCCCTCAACCTAAATTTGAAGTCATTCCAAAGATCCCAAAGGGACCATTACACCGTAATGTGGATTCTAATCAAGATGCCCATACATATAATATAGTAGACGACTTGGTGCAATCACCTGCTTCCATGTTGACGCTAGAAGTCCTCTAGTCATGCCCATCTCAAAAGAAAGCTATACTAACTGCCTTGGGTGCAGTAGATCCTTCTAATGATTGTTTGATTGTCTTCCCAGTTGATACATTAGAACATCCCCCATTACCTTCATCTGTTGCGTTCCAGGTACTAGTCCGAGTCCGTAATACCATAATCTCCCGAGTCATTTGGAAACAACTTAAGTCACCTGAGTTGTCCCCCTCCACCATCACTTTGCGTACTTAGGATGGACACTCCTCCCAATCTCCTGGCATGTACCACAATTGTCCAGTGACCCTTGCGAGCAAGACTGTCCATGTTGACATTGAATTCATTGATGCCCCTTTGGATTACAACATTCTCTTAGGTTGTAGTTACACATATGCCATGTCAGCCATCGCGTCTGCAGTGTTCTTGATCTAGATCTTAGGGGGAGGCCCCCAAGATCTAAAATATTGAAATGGATTTTAGGGGAGAGGCCCCTAAGATTTGAAAAGTTGAAATTCTAGAAGAAAAAGAGGAGAATGCCCAATAAACAAAACCACAAAGATTTTTTTTATTAAAATTAAGAATAACTGTAAAAGCTACATTATGGTGGACAAACTGTCCTTTTACAAAATGTGACTTGTTACTTATAGTATCTTTTCAGTTACAATACCACAGGTAAATTCCATGGGTGAATGAATACCATGGGAAAATACCATGGGTGAATGAATACCATGGGTGGATGTCACAATATTGATGAGCCTCATCATTGAGTAATTATATGGGCCTTAATTGGCCTTAATTCACCTCCTAGTTAGTTAAACCAACTATTCTCACAACTTATTGCATACTTTTGATTATATTTTGTTTATGAGATGAGTTAGAGTTGTATATTTTTATTTGTGGTCTAATGTGCATGTAATGCATGAATAAAGGATAAAATCAAGGGAAATGTAGGGATAAAAGGTAAAATCAAGGAACTATGGTAAAAAATCGGATGGGACAAGGGAGAGGAATTACAGGAGGTAAATCATCCTCATTTACTACCCCTCCATTCGAATATCCCTCCATTAGCTGAAAGTACACACAACCAAATCAAGAGTACTAGAAGGCAGCCAAGCAAGTGAAGGTGCAAACAACCAAATCAGGTGTACTAGAAGATAACCAAGCAAGTGAAAGTATGAGTTTATCTTGAGTTGGGAGCCAAGCCTCCCTACTAGAAGGCAGCCGAGCTAGTGAAAGTGAAAGCACAAGTTTATCATTAAGTTGGGAGTTGTACCTCCCTAATTTTAAGGGAAGTCATTGGAGACTTCAAATGTATAGATAGAGAGGCTTAGGACCTCAGTTTTTTTAGTCATCAATAGTTATTTACCAAGAGTTAACAAGAATTTGAACTTTTGACTGTAGAACTAGACCTATAACAGTTCTTGATGTAATACAGTGATTTTATAATGAAGATGATTTTGTTCTAAGCCAGCATTGAGTTAAATCAGAGGGTTGAAGCTCTTGGGTTAGGGACCGACCCTAGCAGCCAAAGATCCTCTTTATTGTATTGTTAAGTAGCATAGCTTTATGTTCATCTGTTGAAGTAGTTCATTCCCATTACAACATGATAGCATAGATTTATGGTTCTGTTCATTTACTTAATTAGTTTCCTGCTTTTCTATTTATTTGTTTAAGTAGCTACATTTCCATTACAGCAGGGTAGAACAAATTAGTTGTGTTTCAGTTTGTTTCATTTATGATTTTGTTCAATTAGCATGGTAGCAAAGGAAAGATCCAAAAGGTTTCCCACATGTGTCTCGGCCTCACCTCCTCCCTTTGGGACCATGACGTGACGAAGAAACCCTGCAGCAACCCTAAAAACACAAGGTTTTGGTTTTCACAGGGAGTTTGTTGTTTAACACAGTCACTGAGCTCATTTCATATCACTTTGTTCTATTTATGATCATCTACTCCGCTCTCTTCCCATCATTTGATCTCCCTCACATCCCTTTCATTCTCCTTTAGCATGAAAAGCTAAGTGGACGCTGTTAATCCCCGTCCAAACAGTTTTTAACCGTAGATCGCCTCACACAACAAAAATGACCAATCATTGCTTGAATTCACTTTTAGCGTTTGACTTTGTGCACTTTAAATCCCAACCATCGATCTGCCTTATCAGATCCAACGGCTATCATGCACCCACTCACCAAGCAGCTCGGCCAAACCTTCACCGTTGATCTGCCTCACCAGATTTGAAATCCATCGCGCCATATTGCGTGGATTTTTGTCCAATTGTTATCCACCAGAGGGCACATGAAATGTGTGGTTTCCCCATGCTACGTGTCGGTTGGGGAGGCTAATTGCGTAAAATTTTAGGAAACCACTTACAGCTTTGAGGGCGCGCGATATACTTCTTACCGCTCTCTAAACCTGCTCCCTCATTTCTGCATGTTCCTTTAAGCGCTCCAATCTCCACCGTCAACCCGTCTCCTGATCTGACGACCATCACATTGCCCAATACCATTTCTACACATATATTTTGCCCGTGATCCAATCTCTACCATCCATTTGCTGATTAATCATGTATGTCCATCTTTTGACTCCACTCACGTGATATAATCTCATTCGTCCATCTCCGGTTGTCCACATTCGCCCATCTACCTACGTACCCTCCTGCGATCCGATCTCAACTGTTCATTTTCCTTTCACTTGCCTGATCCAATGGCTCTCAAGCATTGTTTCTCCCTCGCGTCCTCTTTTCACCAATTTGACCTCCGGCTGCTACTTCCACTTAGACACAAACTTAGCTTAGTTTCCATTGTTTACCCCTTATTCTAGTTTTGATGCTTTTACTTTTAAAACTTAGATAATTAGAATTAGATTAGTGATTGACCTAGTAATTTTGCTTAACATAGTTGTTTAATTAGCTAGCTAGGATCTGGTGTGAGTTTAGCATTACATGATTGCTTTATTCATTTCTACAGTAGAATAACTCTCCCCTAGAATAGAATAGGTTTGCTCTCCTTCCATCAAAATCAAGCTTCTTCTGACCCTATAGAAGTCTGGCATGGAACCCCTAGGGTCTCTTGCTAGATGAGCAGTGACAATAGGCAGTACCTTCACTTCTGCTTATGTATATAGCACAATCACCTCCAAGTTTGTACGAACCCCAGGTTGATAAGTAAAGCTGGTAGCCCTGGGAGTTGTAGCATTCGTGTTGCAATACCTAGGCTCATCTCTTTTTGGTGCCGCTGCTAGGGAGGTGTTAAAGTAGGAGTGATTGCTACTTCTTCTTCTATTTCTAGTCTCTAACTTTCTTTTCTTCTACTTCTAGTGTTCAATTTTCTTCCATTAGTTTATTTATGCAAAAGTAATCTAGTTTCTTTCTTTCATTTGTCATTTACGTGCTTTCCTTTCCATTATGCAAGTAGAATTTCAATTCAACAAGCAGTTTCCTTCTTATTAGTAGTTTTTCATTCAATTAAGCAATTTCATTCTGCAAGTAGTTTTCTTTCTTTCAGTAGTCTTTCATTCAACAATTTCAATTTAGTAGGTGGTTTCCTTTTTGTTAGTGGTTTTAATTTAATCCACAATTTCCCTTCTGCATATTACTATCCAGCTTTAAAGAAAAATCTTACAAAAAACCAAAACCAGTTTCTTTCAGGCTTCATAGGAATATGGATAATTCAGGAAAATTCTTGCCAAATACCCCCACTACATCCAACAGTCAACCTTCTCTCTTCTTCGGTGACTGTGAATTGGAAGAACCTTTAGGTGAGCAACCTGAGATACTTGAAGAAACTATAGGGGAATAAGAAGAGGAAGAACCCATTCCTACTGAAAAAATGGCTGAAAACTAAGATGACAGAGGAAATAGAGAGATAATTGAGAGAGCCTTCCCCATTAGGGAAACTAATGGGGACACTAAAATGAAGAATATAAGCCCCTTTTCTCTACCTCATTTCCATGGCTTGACCACAATGGACCCTGACACTTTCCTGTTTGAGTTTGTTGTTACATGTCGAACCTATGACTATACAGAGGATGAGAAAAAGTTAAAATTGTTTCCATCTACCCTCAAGGATGCAGCGTTGTGTTGGTTCATGGGTTTACCTGGAGATAACATCATAACTTGGGCTCATATGCAGCAGGCCTTTAACAACAAGTATAGGGACTACTATAGGTCAAAAGACACTAAATAAGAGATTTTTAGGATGACCATAGGCCAGGATGAATCCTTAGATGACTACGAAGAAAGATTCTATCTCAGTTACAAAAGGGCCAGGTGCACACTTGACCTTGGGTCACTGAAGCTGGTCCTGCTTAGAGGAGTAAGGGAGGATATCCTAGATACCTTGCATTTGTTAGCAGGAGGAGATATCTACCAACTACCCTATGAGGATATCAAGACTATCTTTAGAAACCATTCTAGGGCAACTAGGAAAAAGGGTAGGAGTAGTCAACCTATGGCTAGTACATCATCTTCCAACTCGTCCATCAAGGGTGAAATTGGAAATATGTTGGAGGACTTCAAAAGTGAGATGTTGCAAACCCTTGCCTTGCAATTGTATACCATGAATATCAAAAGGAAGCAAGAGGAAGCAGAGAGAGCCTTAGCCATCTTTTGTCCTAGATGCACCAGGAGGCATCCTAGGAATGAATACCCATTAAACTATATTGAGATTTCTTCAGTCTGTGAAGAAAACTACTCCACAGACAAGTGCCCTTCTTTACCTGGACTCAAAGTTGTATATCAAGGAGCTGAAGGAGTCACTGAGCAGCTTTGCTACATCAACCAAAGGAGACCTCCTAGGCCTAGACCATACCAACAGGGTATGCAAGGATCATCCCATGCATATTATAGACCTAACCAAACCACAGCTACACGTTCTTGAGCCCCCCTGCTCATCCTTTCTGGTCTACACCCCCTCCTTGGTCCTATGCATCTCAGTATCATTACTAGCCAGCTAGCCAGTCATTTTAACATTACAATCAGCCACAACATTAGTGGAATACCCCACCCCAGGGGTGGAGGCTCCAATTCAACAATGTTCTAGCTCTATTGCCTCCATCACCTACCCAACCGCAACTCCTGCACTTTGCTCCACCTAGGCAACCCCATATGCCTGCCCAACCAAATCCAAACCCAAACAATAGGTAGGCTCAACAAACATACAGTGGAGAGGCATCATACCCAGCTTATGCTGTTGAAATCCAAGAGATCAACCTAAGATCTGGGAGAATTCTCCCAGATAACCAACATCCCTCTCCACATAGGAAGGTTGAGGAAGAAAGAGAGGAAAGCAACCTTAAAGAAAATCCACTCTTTCCTGAAAGATTAGCCCAACCACTCCAGCCTACCCCAGAAGAAACTAAACTTATGGGAGAATTGAAAATCCTATGTGTAAAGATCCCCCTTCTCTAGGAAACCAAAGATGTTCCTATTTACAATAAATTTATTAATGAGAAGTGCTTTAAGCATCAAGGAAGAAGAAAAAGGGACGCCCCTACCATTAATGTCATTGGGCAGTTATCTAACTTATGTTGGGGCAGGTAATATGTCCAAAATACTTAGACCTTGGAAGCCTTATAGTTGATGTGCACATCAATGGCACCATTATCCCACACACTCTGATTGATCTTGGGGCTTCCATTAATGTGATGACCAAGGAAACCATGCTCAAGCTTAACCTCCAAGGTTCATTAAGGAAGACCAGAACAATGTTGTAGCTTGCAGACTGTTCCAAAGTCAACCCTGAGGGAATTGTGGAGGATGTGATGGTCTCCATTGATTCCTAGGAGTACCCTATAGATTTCCTAGTTCTCTAGCCTAAGGCTAAGCTTAGTGGTTACCCTCTCATCCTTGGGAGGCCATGGTTGGCCACAACTTATGCCTACATTAGCTGCAGAGCTGGGAATATGACCATCAAGAATGGGCATATGTCCAAACAGTTAGTCTTGTATCCTCCTACTCAACCCTCCCTAGAACATGATTCACCTTTATGGTTGGAGGAGGAAGAAGATGAGCTTTATTCTGCCCAACTTTATGCTATGGAAGCAATCATAGGAGGAGGACAAAAAGAGGAGGATGACATAATTGAACACCTACTCCAAAGTCCAACTCCTAGTTCATTACCCTTAGAAGAAGAAGTTAAGGAAACACTGAACAATCATCAAATTGACTTATGCTTGGCCGATTCCAACCCACTTTGATTCAAAACCATAGAATTTGGCCCAGAGAAAACCTTGAAGATTAATCCATCTACTTCTACTTTAGAAGAGGAACAACTATGCAAATTGTTGAAAGAGAACCTAGAAGCCTTCGCTTGGAGCTATAAGGAAATGAAGGGAGTACACCCTTCAGTGTGTACTCACCACATATACAGCAAGGAAGGTTGCAAACCAGTCAAGAAACCACAAAGGAGAATGAATCCAACCCTTAAAGACATCATCAAAGAAGAACTGCAAAAACTGTTAGATGCAGGGTTCATTTACCCTATCTCTGACAGTGAGTGGGTCTCTCCTTTAGTGTTAGTTCCCAATAAGAATGGTAAGTGGAGGATTTGCGTCAATTATAGGGAGTTGAAGAAATCCACAAAGAAGGATAATTTTCCCTCAGTTCTTTTCTTTCCTAGATGGATTCAGAGGGTACAACCAAATCCAAATCTGCCCAGAAGGCCAAGATAAAACCACATTCACATGTCCTTGGTGTACTTTTTCCTATAGGGTCCTTCATTTTGGCTTATGCAATGCTCCTGCCACTTTCCAGAGAGCAGCCTTGAGCATTTTTGATGAACTAGTGCATGACGCTGTGGAAATCTATATGGATGATTTTACACCTTATGGCTGTGATTTCCAAGAAGCCCTGACTAACCTAGGCAAAGTATTATGCAAATGAATTGAAATGAACCTATCTCTCAGTCCAGAAAAATGTGACTTCTTAATGACTGAAGGGGCTGTGCTAGTCATTCCATATCTCAGCAAGGACTGCATGTGGACCCAAACAAAATAGCCATCATCCAAAGGGTCCCACCTCCACAAAAGCAGAGAGATTTCAGGAGTTTCTTGGGGTTAGCTGGATACTACAGAAGGTTCATAAAGGACGTTAGCAATCTAGCCTCTCCTTTGTTTGGATTGTTGGCAAACGATTCTAAATTTACATGGTCAAAGAGCTATCAAGAGGCCCTAGACATTCTAAAGGGTAAATTAACCACTACACCAATCCTTAGAGGCCCAAACTAGGCCCTCCCTTTTCATATCCATGTTGATGCCTCACATAAAGCCATAGAAGCAACCTTAAGTCAGGTAGAGGAAAAATTGCATTACGCCATCTATTTTAGCAGCAAAAACCTGTCAAAGGCTAGCTAAACTATACTGTGATAGAAAAGGAACTCCTGGCTATTGTGCCTTCCTTGAACAAGTTTAGGCATTACATTACAGGCTATCAGACATTTATGCATACTGATCATGCTACAATTGAATATTTAATGAACAAACTAGACGTAAATGCTAGAATCATAAGATGGTTACTTTTGTTACAACAGTTTGATCTAACTATCATTGATAAGCCTGGTAAGGAAAATGTTGTTGCTGACTTTTTGTCTATAATGAATCTGCCTACAAGTGAAGAAGGAATGGTGGATGATCAGTTACTAGAGGAGCATTTGTTTTCTATTTCAGTGCTCTCCCCATGGTTTGTTGATAAAGAAAACTATCTAGTGTCAGCACAGTTCCCACCAAACCTACCCCCCAGAGAAAAGAACAAGATAATCAGGAAAAGTACCCCCCTTGACCTGGATTGAGGGCAATCTGTTCAAACTTGGCCCAGATCAAATCTTGAGAAGGTGTGTAAGGGAAGAGGAAGTCTTTGAAATCCTTTTGACCTGTCATGATGGCCTTTGTGGAGGTCACTTTGTAGCAAAGAGGAAAGCATTCAAAGTGCTACAAGCAGGCTATTATTGGCCTACTCTTCATCAGGATGTGAAGAAGTATGTTAGTCAGTGTGATCAGTGCTAGAGGATGGGAAATCCGACTCCAAGAGATGAAATGCCCCTACAACCTCAAGTGACTTTCGAGCCATTTGACAAGTGGGGCATGGACTTCACTGGGCCTATCAACCCTCCTTCAAAGCAAAACCTTCACATCATTGTGTGCACTAATTATCTGACTAAGTGGACTGGAACCAAAGCAATCAAGGCAGCAACAGAAGAAAAGGTGGCTGAGTTCCTAAGGGAGAATATATTCTACAAATTTGGGTACCCTAGAGAACTAGTCACAGGCCAAGGCAGCCAATTCACCTCTAGCATGATTGAAGAACTACTCAAGCATCACAAAATTAGGTATAGGACCTCCACTCCTTATCATCCACAAGATAATGGGCAAGTGGAGGTGACCAACAGAGCACTGGAAAACATCCTAACCAAGGTATTGAATAGCATCAAAAAGAATTGGGCAGAGAGACTAGTTGAGCCCACCTGGGCCTATAATACAACATGTAAGACCACCACTAGGTTTACACCCTATGAGCTGGTCTATGGGAAAAAGGCTTTGCTATCCATTGAATTTGAATATAACACATTGAGGATCGAATCCCAACTAGATCTAGATCTTAGCCATGCATAGAGAGAGAGATTGTTCCATTTGAATGGCTTGGATGAATTCAGAATGTAGGCCCTCCTTCATACAGAGATAGTTCAGCTTCAGAGGAAGATCTGGCATGAAAAGCATATTAAGGAGAAGATATTTCAAGAAGGAGACTAGGCATTATTATATGATTCAAGGTACAAAGACTTCAAGGGCAAGCTAAGGACCATATGGCTTGGACCATATGTGGTGGAAAGATGCCATGCCAATGGTTTAGTGTGAATCAGAACTATAGATGAAGAATCCATTCCATTACTAGTTAATGGACACAGATTGAAAATGTGTAAGAGGCCTTTATCTAAACAAGATTTCATTGATAGCATTAATAAGACAAGGATGATGGTGGAGCAAGTTTCATCTCCTACCTCATTAGGTCACTGAAAAAGAAAGAAAACAGAATAAGGATTCAGGTGAAAACCTCCATGAGGCACCTGAGTCCCATCTTTGGATTGAAAACCTCCATGAGGTGGCCCAAGGATGAGAAAAAAATGGAAAGAAAAAGAAGATCCCTGGGTGAAAACCTTCCTTTAGGCACACATGGCAAATATCTAGGGTGAAAACCTTTCTGAGGCAGCCTATGTGTTGTTGTTGTTTTTTTTTAATATATAATAATAAAAGAAAAAAACATAATTGTTATTTGCAGGTGGATGAGAAAGAAAAAAAGGGAGCAAGGAGAAGATCCAAAGGGAACCCTGCCCCACATATATTCATCTCCTCCACTCACCATCCATCCCTGCATCATTTCCATTGTTTTTCACTTCATTACTTCAATTCAGGAGAAGATTATGTTTTCTACAAAATCACCTCATCCATTACCATCATCTTTGCATCCACATACACTCCTACTCCCTTTGTCCATTCAGCAACATGTTATCTTCAATCATAGACACCATCAGTAGACAGCAGTGGAGGAAGACAGATGACTACACAATAGAAACAACATCTAATCTGCAGTCACAGACACCATTAGTAGATAGCAGAGGAGGAAGAAGAATGACCATCAGCGATGCCTCTGATCTTTGACAACTACAATGTGGAATTAAGGCCACAGGTAACTATCCTACTCACTCACTCATATGCATCATCTGATCAAAAGTTGTAAATGTTAAGAGGTAGTTGGTTTGTAAGTAAAAAGGTGGCCAGTTTCCTCTAAAAAGATAGTGGATTACATGCACAAGAAACTCTGTTTTCTCAAGCTTTTGCTCATTTCCTCCTCAAGCCTCACAAGTAAGATGCTCATCAAGTATATCTCATGTGAAGGTAGATACAGTGTGTTTATGACTACCACTTTAGAATGCTTGAAGAGTTAAGATTTGGGGTAGAAACACCAGTTCATCAAAGCCTCAGCATACCCTATTTTCTGATGCAATCACTCATGGAATCTAGTAGAAAGGAAAAGAAAGGAAATTCCCAACAGTTAGTTCACCATGGGTTGATCAGAATCCTCATTGAGGATGCCCTCCAAAACCTTAGGATCCCTATAACATGGACACTCTTCAGTGACTTCCCATCAAAGGATGACATCAAAACCTTCATCTATGGTGTTAGTCCTTTTGTCAGTGAGGAGGAGGCAAAAAAGGAAGAAGAAGATGTTAGAGCCTAAATCTACCTCAGGCTAAGAAAGGTAGGATCTAGGATAACATCAAACCATGCTTAACCTTGTAGCTAGCCCTACCAGGTCGGGAGAGGGCTCTCTCTTTGTCAATCTCAGCAAGATATGATCAATGAGGGCTTGAGATGACTGATGTGAAGCATGATTTTAGGCTAGGTATGTGTGCAGAAGAGTTTGATTAAATTTGATGATGTTTTGTTGGCTCAAATGGAAAGGCAGATTTGGGTCTGGGGAATGAGGCTCAGTTTTGCAGAGATCTCTATGGGGGAAGGCAGGAAAATGATTTGGTACTTCAAATTGAATGAAATGGAGAGCTTTAGATAGGTGAGAAGTTCAAGAGGGCAAGAAAGTCTCAGGGATCCTCTTCAAACAGCTTGTTATCACAAAACCTGTACTGATGGCTACTAATCAGTAAGACCTTATGTAACTGTTTCAGACCAGGCTTTTAGCTAGGGATTAGCCTCCCTAACCTGAGAGGGCTCTCTCAAAACAAACTATTGATTTATCTTTAAGCACAAAGAGGGCTAACTCTTGAAATGAGAATTTATTAAACTTGCTGGTTGGACAGACAACATAACATTTCTTCCATTGGGCTCATGGAGTTAAACATCTTTCAGTAAACTATTTACTGTTCATTCATAGAAGCCAAGGCATGTAATGCTTAAACATTCAAGACATTCATCAAATAACCATCAACGCGTAAGTACACACAGGAAGTCTGAGCACTAGGTGAATTCAGAGTGATTGCATACTTAAAGAGCTGTAAAACATGAAGGACAAGAACCTCAACTTATAAGTATACACAGGAAGTCTGAGCACTAGGTGAATTCAGAGTGATTGCATACTTATAAAGCTGTAAAACTTACATTTGGTAAGACAAAACCACAAACATCTTGAGCATTTTAACAAAGTATGAATCTTGGGAAGAATAAAACAGTGTTTCTATTACTGTAAAAAAAACTTTATACACAGGCCAATATAACTCTGTTTTTTGCATAAATATCCAACCTTGATTACATAGAAGATTCAGCTATATATAGCGACATAACTCTAACTACTTGGAGCTGCCTCCTCCAACATGAGGGGAGCTCGATGACTAACATTTACTAACCTTATCTATCTTAACAGACTCATTAAATCTACTAAGCATGAACTGTAACTACAAAAGAGTTCTAATCAAACTTAAACTCTAATTTATTCTCCTCATATTTTAATTCCTTTCCAGGTCTTCAACAGCTGTCTCCTTTTGTTATGGCCATGATTGCTGAGATAAGGATGTATAAAACCAAATTAGCTTTGAATGTTGAACGTGCTGATAGTTCATGTATCATA
>APFE031291919.1:457638-486714 GCA_000404065.3 Pinus taeda
TGTTATCACAAAACCTGTATTGATGGCTGCTAATCAGTAAGACCTTATGTAACTGTTTCAGACCAGGCTTTCAGCTAGGGATTAGCCTCCCTAACCTGAGAGGGCTCTCTCAAAACAAACTATTGATTTTTCTTTAAGCACAAAGAGGGCTAACTCTTGAAATGAGAATTTATTAAACTTGCTGGTTGGATAGACAGCATAACATTTCTTCCATTGGGCTCATGGAGTTAAACATCTTTCAGTAAACTATTTACTGTTCATTCATAGAAGCCAAGGCATGTAATGTTTAAACATTCAAGACATTCATCAAATAACCATCAACTCGTAAGTACACACAGGAAGTCTGAGCACTAGGTGAATTCAGAGTGATTGCATACTTAAAGAGCTGTAAAACATGAAGGACAAGAACCTCAACTTATAGGTATACACAGGAAGTCTGAGCACTAGGTGAATTCAGAGTGATTGCATACTTATAAAGATGTAAAACTTACATTTGGTAAGACAAAACCACAAACATCTTGAGCATTTTAACAAAGTATGAATCTTGGGAAGAATAAAACAGTCTTTCTATTACTGTAAAAAGCTTTATACACAGGCCAATATAACTCTGTTTTTTGCATAAACATCCAACCTTGATTACATAAAAGATTCAGCTATATATAACATTCTTATTCTAACTAATCGATATTCCTCCTCCTGCATGAGGGGAATTCGATTCTGCCTATGATGACACCTACTAACTTTTAACTAACTAATAATTACAGCTGACTATTAATTGACAGCGCTGGAATCCTAAAACAATTAAAATTCTAATTCTACTAGATCTTCTAGACTTCTAAATCAAATGGGACTCAAATTCCATAACAGCCTTGATCTTCAATCATTTTCGTTCTTTGACATCTGGAGTTTCGCTGAGATAGCTGTGATGAACTTTTAATGCTCCATGTTTGTCTTTAATGACACATCTTTTCTGTTATCTTGAAACATAGGCCCCTGTTTGTCGGTCCTTGATGTGCTGTTCCATTTTGGTCGTCCAACACTAGAAAGCAGACAACTGAGATCCAGTTGTTGATTCTTCATGAGGGATATGCGCCTTGGTCTTAGCTTTGTCTGGAAACGCCATCCTAATTGTGCTTGCTAAGGCTTTGACAGATGCCTCTGTGTGTGCTCCGTCAAGAATAATCGTTGCTCCATCTACACCAAGCATCTTAGCTTGTGCAGGTGGCAGAAACTGACATCTTCCAAGTAGATATGTACCCTCCAGTCCAGCACGGATTGAGTCATCTGATATTCTCCAACCTTGCCCACGTAGACAGATAGCAGTGCATATGGCTATAATTGCATTCTGGAGTTGGTGGTATCCAAGCATATGAAGCCTCACACCAAATAATTCAATAATTGTGTTTGGATCATTTTCACCAAGTTTGATTAAAATATCAGCATACTGGCAAGGCTGACTTTCTGTAGAATCCAATTTGGTAATTGTGCCATGAATTCCCAGACCAAATGATGATATTACTGGTGCATTCATCAAGGCTACTCTATTGCGAAGAAAGTACTCAATATGTGGTTCGAATGGACCTCCGAGTACTACTGGGCATCTCTGTTTGATGATTCCTGACTTTGCAATTGCAATGTTCTCTATAGAACCTCCCAAGGCACTCATATGTTCTTTTCCAATTGTTGTGATAACTGCTGTAGCAAGCCCTTCACTATGTATAACATTCGTCGCATCACGTGCTCCACGGGCTTGCGGAAACTTGCACCTGCATACACTGCTGCCGACCCCAGTTCTATCCTTCTTGCGTAATACTTTCTTGAGAGATCCATTCACCATAAATTCAGTCACAATTGCAAGGGTATCATTAGGTCCATCTTGAACAACACCATAGGATGACACAACATTTGGGTGGTGCAGTTAGCTCAGAATAGAAGCCTCTTTCCAGAAGTCTGCTATCAAACATTCTCGCTCTGATGTCTTCCTGTAAAACAACTGGATTTTATCTGCTTAATAGCAACATCTGATCCTTTCCATTTTCCATAATAAACATTTCCATATGTACCCTGAACCCAGCTCTCGTATTTCTTCTAAGTCATCATTTTTTAATTTTCTGCAATCCTTCGGCAAGAGCATGTGCCTGAGGGACAAAAGAATCGTTCTTTGCAACGTTCACAGAACCCTTTTCAGAGTCTTTACCTAATTATGGAGGATTTTCCACTGAAACTCTTTTCTCTGGTAAGCTGCCTTCTGCAACCAACCCTGGAGTCACAGATTTTTGCTTTAACTCTTTACAATCCTCTCCTTTTGCACTTGCAGTAGAGGTCTGTTTCCCTTCACACTTGGTTGTTGAAGTTATGGGTGAACATGATGAGCTGAAACTATGCCCTGCTAATTTTTTATTTATAAATTTTCCACAAAGGGCCACCTCTGACTTATCCTTCAAACTATTCTGAAGCATCGTCTTACCCATATTTTCATCATTTCTAACACCAATGTCTGAAGCAAATTTCTCTGTCACCTGTCCAATTCGAAAATCCTTCCCTTCAGACTTTTTTGAATCATTAAATTGCTTTCCATTTTCATTTTCTATCAATAATTCCTCTGGTCCAATAATGTTAATGCTACTCACTGGACTTTTATCATATACTGGAGGACCAGTGAAGTTTAGGTTATTGCTTTTTTGGATGTGAAGAAGATAACGCAGATGATAAGACTTCAAGTAATGTTGAAAGAGTAAGGCTATCGGGTAAGAAGAGCCTTGATGTGGTTCTAGGATGAGAACAAGCATTGTTAGACATAGTCTCATTCTTTTCCAAATTAACAAGTGGATCAGGAGCCTGTTCCGTAAGGATTCCAGATTGCCTAGGCATCTGATGATGAGATGGAACAGTGATGTTTGAGCTCAAATCTTGATTAAATTCTTTCTGCATGTCTCCATCATATCCCACGGTGTTTCCAGTCTCTTTTTGTGAAAGGTTATCTGGCATGTAGAGTGGAGCACCACGTGTATCTGCTACATTCATTTCATCAGATATGTAAGAATGATGTGGCATTTCTGGGTTCTCAACTCCCAACTTTGCACCGGTGACCAACCAATGGCTAGGCATATCTTGAGGCCCTTTGGTCATCTCTGTCACATCGACGAACTTTGCCAGCTTTCCTATTAGGACAGTCGATACGGAACTGGAATTACCTGAGATCTTCAATGCTGATTGGTCTGATGTATACATGCCAACCTTTTGATGTGATATAGGTGTATGATCCCATACTGATCTCCGTATGGTACAACCTGGAATCTTAGAAGATAAAAGCTCGAGATGCAAAACTAAATGTTGCAAATTAATTGCAAGTCTGTTTTGCTTCCTTCCCTCGAGACATAACCGAAGCCTTGTCACTGGTTTTCTACCAAAAGTTACCACAGGTTGAAATGACATATTGATAACATCAGGATTAAGGCCAATAGTATCCACCCAAAGTTTGTGACTTTGGACAATATCATCACCTACAGCAGTTTCGTAGCGCGCTACGAAACTGCTGAATTATTTGAAACAGCTTGCTTTTGACCCGAGATCTTTATCACCCAAACATTTGATTTCCAAAAACTCCCTTACCTTACCCTTTTCCTTTGAAATCTTTTCAATGATAACACAGCTGAAAACATAAATAACCAAACAAACCCTAGGTAGAGCACTGCAATTTCAATGGATTCTAGCTTTATGCTTGTTTGATTTAGTTAAGATGAAGGAAAGAGAAATGCTGGCATACATAAAACACATGTAAACTTACAATTATAGAAGGAAACACAATACCAAAGCAATATGCCACATGAATCCCATAAAGTGTTGCAAACCCTGGTCTATTCCTTAGCCAAACTGCTGAAATGTGTATACAATGAAGCTCCAAGCTTTCCCAAAAGTCCAACCTTTTCTAATGATTGAAAAATCATAAGATATAGGCAAACAACAACTCATCCTAGCCTCTAGGGGTCGATCTCATGAGCTTAGGAGCTGTTCCAACAAATTTTAAACTAAGAACTAAAAAGTAGGCAGTGGAACAACTTGCCTCTAAAAACTAGGGAACTTATTCATTTAGTTGCAAACTACCTTTTCATGGATGAATCTACCTCTATAAGTGAAAATTTAGCATAATTACATCAAAATACATCAATTCACATTAAATTACATCATGATTTTGAAAATTAGAAGGAAAAATGTCAAACTGTCAAGAAACTAGGCGAAAAACAGAGTATTTTGGCCAAAAATGAGCAAAATTCCTCCAATGCACCGCGTTGATTTCCCTATGCGTAGCACCTTTTTGCAGCTACTTTTGGAGGCCTTCTTGGTGTCCAAATTTTCTCCACGTGTTCTTGTTGGAACGATCTGCCTATCTACTTTCCATAACAAGTGGAATTTTTAAATTTGGCCTCCATTTGCCAAAACAAAACTGAGTTCTCCCAACACTGCTTCCTGTGTGTCCAAAAAGGGGCAGAAAGGTCATTTTTGAGAGTTTTTGACCTTTTTGGGAGCTCAAAACCTGTCAAAATTTCTTGGTCATTGGTGGGCATGCATATTTTCTCATGAAAAATCCAAAAATGTTAAGTTTTCCTCAAAAGGAGGTCCCCATTAAAATCGAGTGCCAAGTGGCACGGCGCATCAGGCAGAAAAACCTGTTTTTTAAGCCAAAAATTTCAAAATTGCAAAAAGTGTCCCAAATTTTTTGAAATTTAGGCTGAGTGTCCTCCATTAAGTGCTGTGTTGGGCCAAGGAAGCCTAAGCCAAGATCTGAAGTCTATCTTTCTCTTTTCTCTTCCTTGATGCTTTCTTCAACTTGGCCTTCAAGTTCCTGGTTCTTACCTTGCAACTTTTGTTTCTCGCCAAGTAATGGTAGGCCATATGCCTCAACATAGTTTTCTCCCTGTTGGCCTTCTCTAGCAACTTTTCCAAGTGGACATTTTCCCTCTCAAGCCAAGACTCACGATCAACATTGATTTCTTGTTCAAGTGGTGTGAGCTTCACTTTCCTCCTCTTGGTGGCTTGCCGGTTTTCTCGTATGTTTTGTAGCACCATAATGGTTTGCTGATCCTCTAGCTACTTGTTTCTTTGCTCTAGATATCTAATTATCCACTTGGCTCTTTCTAGGTTGAGAGATAAATAATTAATGTCTGCTTGTTGCTCCTGAATGATCTCCTTGAGCTTTGAGCTTTGTGGGCCCAAATCAGTGTCATCATCCTGAATGAGAATGAAATTTGTCT
This sequence comes from Pinus taeda, assembly GCA_000404065.3. Lineage (NCBI taxonomy): Eukaryota > Viridiplantae > Streptophyta > Pinopsida > Pinales > Pinaceae > Pinus > Pinus taeda. The sequence goes on from APFE031291919.1 coordinate 462,891, forward strand.
CCTACCCTCCTGAAGGCCCCTTAACATGTAATGGATGCTTTCCCTTGTCTTGTACCTACTCCGCTGATGGAGGAAGTGAGACCCCTTCCACCCCGGGTGGAGATAATACTCGCTTTGCTGCTGCAAACAACCTTCTAGTGCCCTTTTGGTAGGTGATAAACACTGGCACACTAGCAGTTTGTGTCTCATGAATCTGCTGCTGATGTGAAGGTCCACTTGTCTCATGAAAAGCTACTAGAGGTACTTGAGGACCTGTGAAGACCTCATGTGAAATGAAATCCTCCCATGAGATGTTCTATAAACAAAGTTGATGCAAGACCACAATTTTGATTAGTGCAAAATGATATATGTTGTTATACTGCTGCTGAGGAGACTTCCTTTGCATTAAGGTGGTCATCTTCTCAATGTTCTAGCAAATGAAATAGGGAGATTCATCATTCTCACCCTAGTAAAGTGCATCAGCAATCTGATGTGATAGGCATACAGGCGAGAAAACTGGCCCTCATAGCTGAAATATTTAATTATGAGTTTCATCAAGGGAGCATAAGTGTCCTTCAGATACCTGAAGGGAAAAACTCTATTGAGATGTCTCTGATAACCAGCCTTGATGTAAGGCTCATAATGTTCTCTGTCAATCTGCTGCCTTTTATTCCATTCCTCATCGACATTTGGAATGCCAGTTGCTAGAGAAATTGCCTCCGGTGTCAAGGTGAATGTCACACCTACTAAAGTGACTTGGCCATTATGAAGATGGAGCACAAACAACCTAGCCAACTCATGATGGTACTGGAATCTCTCTACCATCTCACAAAACTGATAACAGGATTGGTGTTGAAAGCATGTGACAGTAAAAGGGTAGGCCTGCAGCTCGGCAAATGAAGTAGGCTCCTCTCGTATATGTTTACCACCCTTGTGAGGTCTCCTTGGTGCATGCATTTCTCTAGAAGAATCACTGTGTGTCTCCTCATCTTGGTCATAGGAAGGATTAGACTCCATGTTTTCCAATGTTTGAGTTTTTCTTAGATGAGTATGAAGCGATTTATGGTGTCTTAAGTTTTCTGTTGTCAAGGATGACAATGTACAACAGACTGTGGAGGGAGAAGGTATGAGGGGTTTTGGGAATTTTGTTGACAGGATTTTGGGGAATAGGGGGTTTGGGGACAGTAAGTAGGCTTAGGGACAACAATTAGGGTTTAGGATTTTGTAACTAGAGTTTGGGATAGTGGGAGTTAGGGATATGGGGATAGTAAATTTAAGGATATGGGGATTAGGGAATGGGCTAATGGAACTGGAAAATGAATGAAGGAATCAAGAGTGAGGGAGTGATGGAGTGGAATTGGCAGCAAAAACACAAATTGTAAACCCTATGCCACTGTTTTTTGGCAAAAATTGCAAGGAGGTAGGGTTTCATGTTTTTCTCACTAAATCACCATAAACATCAAGAGAAACTCATTCACTGGTCATAGAAGGATTTTGACTTACTTGAACAAATGAGGAGCGAGCAAATTTAGCAATTTGGGGAGAGTTTGTGGGTGAAACCAGCTTGTAACCCTATGCACCACGCCACAAACCCAACGCACCGCGCCACTTCAATGCATTGCGCCTGTGTATTTTTTGCACTGTGGAGGGTGGCCCAATGCGTCGCGCCCATGACCCAATGCGCCGCACCCCTGGAACTTGCCAAATTTGCTGCAATTTTTGTCTTTCTCCAACACGGCCTTTCTCTCGTTCTCTCCTTTTTCTTTAGATGCAAATGAGCTCTTTGAACATGAGAAATGGTTTATATACAAAAGATTTTAATTTTTCACTCATAAAAACCCACTTTTGTAATGTTTGCATTTGACTTGCTTTTCAAACTCTGTTTTTGGCAGTTTGCTTTATTTTTGCCTTTGATGAACTGAATGATTTGACTTTTTGTTTGCCTTGCAGGTGATGGAGTTGCTGAAGCTTGGAAAGGTGACCAGGGTTGCCACTAAAGTTATTACATATGGAAAAACTGAAATTGCATCAAATTTATACATAAAAACATAAAAACTATGTTTTTCCTCAAAACAGGGTTTTGAGCAAAAATTAGTCTCTGAGTCATGTGATTATAGAATTTATTGTTACTGGAACTTTATTTGTCCTCCTCATGCGCCTGCTAACCGTTATTGAGAATTTTGAATACCTTTTGACGAAACCCTAGACCTAATGAGACCTAAAACCCTAAAAATCACTTTTGCAGATTTAAAGAAAAAAATGATTGCAGATGATCTAGATGAATGAAAATGGGCTAGTAGGTAAAGGACATGAGGGAAAATGTACAATAAGCCACTATTGTCAGATGATCCATGATCCCAATGGAATGCAGTTGACCGAGCGAGACACCTAACATGCAATGCAACAAGAGAATTTGATCACTGACGGAGGGATGAAGATACCAACACTAATAGAAGATACAGAGCTAGATGGGGATGAAATGGATAAAGAAGACACTAATACAAAGAAACATGATGCTGAAACAGAAGAGGAAGAAGGCATTGAAATGAAAAAGAAATAGCAGCAAGAAACAAAAGAACTAAGTGGCTTCAGGGACAAAGAAGCAGCTAAACAATCAAATCACATGGCCCTAATCATCACCCATAATATAATTGCAAATGATCATTAGCTGACACTTAGATATCTTGTTGTCCAAGGGAAAGAAATTACACATTTTGAGGATATGTTTAGGTTGCTAAGAAATTATAATATACATGCTTGCTAAAGGAGATGGAAAACACTACCACATAGCTTGAAGATTAGAGAATATCAGTGGGAAGAAGGAGAAAGGAAAGCAAGCTGCTATAAACAAGAAGAAAAGACCACAACAAAAGCATAAGATGTCAAAGAGGCCACTAGAGCCACTAATTTGCTCAGAGGATGAGAAACACTTTCAGTAGGGGGGTGATGATGAGCCTTATCATTGAGTAATTATATGGGCCTTTATTGGACTTAATTCACCTCCTAGCTTAGTAAAACCAACTATTCTCACAACTTATTGCATACTTTTGATTATATTTTGTTTATGAGATGAGTTAGAGTTGGATATTTTGCTTTGTGGTCTAATGTGTATGTAATGTAGGAATAAAGGATAAAAGCAAGGGAAATGCACAGATAAAAGGTAAAAGCAAGGAACTATGGTAAATACCTTGGTAAAAACTTGGATGGGACAAGGGAGAGGGATTACAGGAGGTAAATCCTCCTCATTTACTGCCCCTCCATTCGAATATCCCTCCATCAGTTGAAAGTACACATAGCCAAATCAGGAGTACTAGAAGGCAATCAAGCAAGTGAAGGTGAAAACAGCCAAATCAGGTGTACTAGAACACAACCAACCAAGTGAAAGTACAAGTTTATCTTAAGTTGGGAGCTAAGCCTCCATACTAGAAGGCAGTCGAGCTAGTGAAAGTGAAAGCACAAGTTTATCATTAAGTTGGGAGCTATACCTCCCTAATTTTGAGGGAAGTCGTTCGAGACTTCAGATGTATAAATAGAGAGGCTTAGGACTTCAGTTTTTTTAGTCACTAGTAGTTAGTAACCAAGAGTTAACAAGAATTTGAACTTTTGGCTGTAGAACTAGACCTATAACAGTTCATGATGTAATACAGTGTTTTTATAATGAAGATGAGTTTTGTTCTGAGCCAGCACTGAGTTAACTCAGAGGGCTGAAGCTCTTGGGTTAGGGCCTAACCCTAGCAACCAAAGCTCCTCTTTATTGTATTGTTAAGTAGCATATCTTTCTATTCATCTGTTGAAGTAGTTCATTCCCATTACAACATGATAGTATAGATTTCTGGTTATGTTCATTTACTTAAGTAGTTTCCTGCTTTTCTGTTTATTTGTTTAAGTAGTTGCATTTCCATTACAACAGGGTAGAACAAATTAGTTGTGTTTTAGTTTGCTTCATTTATGCTTTCATTCAATTAGCATGGTAGCAAAGGAAAGATCCAAAGGTTTCCGATAGGTGTCTCGGCCTCACCTCCTCCATCTGGGACCATGACGTGAAAAAGAAACCCCGCAGCAACCCCAAAAACATAGGATTTTGGTTTTCATAGGGAGTTTGTTCTTTAACACAATCATTGAGCTCATTTCATATCACTCTGTTCCTTTTATGATCATCTTCTCCTTCTCTCTCTTCCTGTCATTTGATATCCCTCACATCCCTTTCATTCTCCTTCAACATGGAAATTTGAGCGGAAGCTGTTAATCCACATCCAAACGGTTTTTAACCGTAGATCGCGTCACAAAACAAAACTAACCAATCATTGCCTGAATTCACTTTTAGCATTTGACTTTGTGCACTTTAAATCCCAACTATTGATTTGCCTTGTTAGATCCGATGACTATCACGCACCCACTCACCAACCAGCTCGGTCAAACCTTCACTATTGATCTACCTCACCAGATCTGACAGCCATCGTGCCATATCGCGTGGATTTCTGTGCAATTGTTATTCGCCGAGGGCATGCAAAATGGGTGGTTTCCCTGTGCTACATGTCAGCTGAGGAGGCTAATCGAGTAAAATTTTAGGAAACCACTTGCAACTTTGAGGGCACACGATATACTTCTTACCACTCTTTAAACCTACTCCCTCATTTCTGAACATTCCTTAAAGTGCTCCAATCTCCACCGTCGATCCGTCTCATGATCTGACAGCCATCACATCACCCGTTACCATTTTTTCACATTTCTTTTGCCTGCAATCTAATATCTGCCATCCATCTGCCAATTAATCATGTCTATCCATCTCCTATCTCCACCCACACGATATAATCTCAGCCATCCATCTCTGGTTGTCCTTGTTCGCCCATCTACCTATGTACCTTCCTGCAATCCGATCTCAGCCATTCGTTTACCTTTCACTTGCTTGATCCAATGGTTCTCAGGCGTTGTTGCTCCCTTACATCCTCTTTTCACCAATTTGAGCTTTGACTGCTTCTTTTGCTTAGACACAGACTTAGCTTAGTTTCCATTATTTACCCCTTAGTCTATTTTTGATGCTTTACTTCTACAACTTAGATAATTAGCATTAGATTAGTGATTGAACTAGTAATTATGCTTAGCATAATTTTTTAATTGGCTAGCTAGGGTCTGGTGTGAGTTTAGCGTTACATGATTTCTTTCTTCATTTCTACAGTAGAATATCTCTCCCCTAGAATAGGTTTGCTCTCCTTCCATCAAAATCAAGCTTCTTCTGACCCTATAGAAGTCTGGCTTGGAACCCTTGGGGTCTCTTGCCAGATGAGCAGTGATAATAGGCCTGGGGTGGGAGGGCACATCTCCACAGAACCCAAGCCAAATGCTGCTATGCTCAAACTGATGAATGTAAAGTAGGTCCCTACTAAAGTGGGATGGGACTTGGAAAAATGGCATCAATTCCGCAAGATGTGCATCTCCCATGAAGGGAAGATCATTACCATCAATCAGTTGACTTACTACGAGTCAACATCTGTGACCTCCCCCAAGTCCATTATCTCGTCAATGGCAGATAAGTAGTCTTCAACTCCTGCCATCGGTGTTTCACCCCGAGTCTATAAATATTCCTCATTGTTGGGTGATTTCCCTAGTCCTCCTCCTCCCATATCAGAGCCCAACTCTATGAGTGTTTGCACGTTACAAGCGTCACAGGCTACCCTTAAGCAAGTTGGTACATCTGATCAACAACCAGCTCCTCAGCACCCTACTGTTGACATCCTAGAGGAGCCCTCTAGATCCACCCCACCAGGACCTCCTCTACTTGTGGGTGCCTCTCCTTTGTTTCGACTAGGAACTGTTCCTCTAGGTCTAAACCATCCAGGATCTATTCCGCTAGGACATTACCCTGCAAGCCAGATACCTTTCTTATTCCCCCTTGCGGGAGTATTTTCTATCTCTGTCATGGCTTCACTAGTCCTACCTAAGATTAATTTGGGGATCCTATTATGGTACATTGATCCACCTGCAAGCATTCTGCCTAGTTAGCTAAGACCTTATCATGCTTTGACCCTAGTTCAACTGATCCCTATGGCCCGTACCGCTGCTTCAGTTACATCACAACCTCAACAGGAACCCACTCTTATTGTGAAATCATCTGGACAGGGGGGAAAAGCTAAGAGGAAAGAATCGAAAGACAAGGCTCCCCAACCTACTCTAGCCCATAAGGCCCCAAATTCGTCACCTCCATGCACTTTGTGTAAAGTTGTTGGGCATGCCACCAATAATTGTCCTGAGCTTCTTTATCTCAAACCTTTGGTTCCTGAAATGTTCCCTGAGTCAAATATCCCTAAAGTCCATGTTAACTTGTTGGGTCCACTGAATAAACTCAACATGTTTTGTACAAATCACCCTTGTGTCTTGTGTGATCACCGTTGTCACTATTCCCATTGTTGCCCTCGTCTCGATGAATTTTGTGATTTCCTTGAAGCACTTCATGAATACGAGGCCACTCGTAGTGGAACACCTACTCCTCTACCTGTGGAATCTGGTACCACTAGTAAACTAGAACAAGGAGACTCTAGTCCCACCATCGTGATCCCTCCCCCTGATGTTGAGATGGCGGACACCCCAGGCCATATCCTTTACCTGTCATCATCCTTGAGTTCCTCGCAGGCAAACCTCTCTGAGGTTTCTGGGCGCGCTTCTATCAAACCTCTTTCGATAGAATCCCAAGTCTCAACATCTGTAGATCCTCCATCTACCAGCTCGTCATCTACCATTCAAGATGATGTGTATGTGAACCTTCTTTCTCAGGTTGATGCACCAGGTAGTGCCATCGCATCATGTAGTCAGTCTTCCTCCCGTCCGTCCATTTTCCAGTCTAATGAGGACATCATGGAAGCTATGTCTACCCCTGATTACCCTTTAACTTAGGCAAGGGGGCATATTTTAGGAGAATTTTGAAGGTTGTTCCCTTCCTAATTCTCCCAATGCACTCTACCTCCATAAATGTCGCTCATAACACATCCCTTTGATTTGTGTGTCTTTATTTCTACCTTGAAGTTAGGTAGATTGCATCATCTTATCCATTATCTTTTGCACCTTTCAGATGGATCCATCATCCACACTGTATATCGGTCTCACCAATGGTGAGAGTTGCTTCTCTCATAATCTAGCCTCAGAAGCCTTGGTCATTTTTACCCCCTTACACACGTTAGTCCTTTCAAATGGCATGTGCATTGGATCCGCCACCAATAACCAGGCCAAATATGATGCAACGATAGTTTTGTTAGTTGATGCCATTTCTCATCGCATCCTTCATCTTCATGTTCATTTAGATTCCTTACTACTTGTCATGCAATTGAATGGTGTATATCATGTGCATAACTAAGTCCTATTTAGAAAATATCTACGAGTTAAGCTATTAGTACATGAATTTGAAATCATTACTTTCAGTCATGTTCCTAGAGCCCAAAATAACTATGTTGATACCATTGAAAATAACATTCTAGATTGGCATTTATCACATGTATACCACATAAGACAACCATAACCAAAACACATGGTGAACCATCATCGTCATATAAAAATGAATAATCATATTACATATCATATAAGTGTTTGGAGCCAATAGCTCTAAATACATCTGACATGTCCATAGCATGTTACAAAAATCAAAATCAAAGGGACCCACATGTCCCTACATCTAGACAATGTCTAGAGGATCCCATGCCAAAGGCTCTGCTCCACCTGCACGTAGATCACATACTATCTGACCAACCATTGCCACATGCCACATGATACCTCTCCACTCTAAGGGAAGACTAGTGCACTCATCTATGTACCAATTCTCTAACTCATGCCATCTGCGCTCTGAAACTCTAGTCAAGAGTACCTCAAATCTACAATGTAGATTAGCGAGTAACACACTCTCCTCTAGACCCTGACGTGACGATGATGTTCCCCGATCTGTAACCCCAGGTGCTGCGGCTCATCCTGCATATCCTGTCAGTTTTACCGGTGCTATGTCTACATACAACATATTTTACACTCAACACCATATACATGTGATAAAAATATGAAATGCGCCATAAAAATAACAACTTAACACTTACCATCTAGTCCCCATGCTCGCCCGGGCAGAAGGGGCAAGTTAGGATCTCCCTGGTAGTTCATCCCGCTATAAGGGTAATTGTCAATATAGAGGGGCATCTAATCCCAATGTGTGAAAAATTTAGGTTGGAACACCTATCCGACACCCCCTCCTCCTCCTCTCCATAGTAGCTGCCCCTAGTGGCACATCCTAGGCTCTTGCAGGCCCCCATCTTGGATTTGTACATGAGGATAGATAGTGGGTATCTTCTCAAAGAAGAATGCACATAGTACTGTACCAAAAGTGCAGTCACGATTCACCTACCTCCTGCAAAGACTTAACTGTCGTTTCACTGATGACTGCATCATTTGGACCCACCCATAGTAGGTCCCAGCCAAAACACTCTCAAACAGCATCATCTGCCCACTAGTGATGTGGTGGAACACCTGGCTGCCCAAGCCCCATAGCACAGCTATGGCAACAACCCGCGTCTCGAGCCACTCTAGATCACCAATCGGGATAGTCATGCCCTTGATACGCAAATCTCGTGGACAATGGTGCTCCACAAAATCAGTAATGTTCCTCCTACGAGGTAACATCAGATGAATATCCCCCACCACTTCGAGGGGAGGTAGTCTGATCAAGAAGTAAATATCTTGTAATGTGATCTCAATCTTGTGCCCCTGCATGACTAAGACCTCCTAGTCTGGATCCCAATAGCTCACAATTATTGATAGAAAGGGTTCACCTTCCCTCATCAATGGGTTCTCTACCAACTTTAGAACCCCATAATGAGTCAATGCCCCTCAAACCCCTTGATCCCTCTGGATCTTGGATCGAAGAGTATCAAAGTCTCATTCACACCAGTTGATTTTCAGCTCTACCATGCTTACAAAGCACTACATGTCTTGTTAGTTCAAAGAAGAAAACATTGGTCTACACTAATCTGCCTACAGCTTCCACCAGGCTAGTAGAACAACCCTCTCTTCAGCTCCAAATCGTAGTTTTCTGCCCAGAAAGTGCAAGCTCACAAGTTTCCAGCTATTTCTTATGAGTTAGATCACATTTATCGGCCCAAAAAGTGCGATGCGACTATGAGCAAGGGCAGGGGTCTCTCAGGGAGCTACCAGGTGCCAAAAATCAGGAAATAAATCACTGAAATTGAAGAGATGAGTAAGACCACCTACCTGAAAGTTGCAGATCCTGATTCTAACGGTTGGTTTGTATGCTACAATCTCCAAAAGACTTAGGGCCTTTTCCTTCTCTCCCAATTTTCCACAGCTCACTTAGCAAATGAATCAAAATTGGATTGAAAATGTCCTTTCATAAAAAAATCCCAAATTTTTCTGTCGCCCATTGTGACCAAACCATAGTTCAGTTTGATAAACCTTCAACACCATTGGAAAGTTCTCATTAAGCTCTATAATGGGTCTTCCTTAGTTTTTGATGATTTGACACTTCACCAGGAAGCCATTTTTCCAAGAAGGGTCACTTCATTGCCTTTCAAAATCGAATTTCTTTATAAAGTGACACTTGTACTTTGAGGACCACCTCCTCTTAATACTTGTCGTACCATGTGACGATTTTTTTCATGAGTAACCATCATTTACTCATGTTTTGATGGCCCCCACTGGGTCCAGTCTGTGTGGTAGCGTCATCGAGTCACCCTTGTTTAGAACATCCGCAATGAGTCACCCTTTCATCCATGGAGTCTATTTCATGTCACATTCTATCATGTCATAGTATTCCATCCATATTTTCATATCGTTCATCATGTGTTTCCCACTCTAGCCTGCAATCATACTATCCCCATCCCCTCTAGAGTTGAGTCAGTTGCTGCTAGGTCAACCATGCACTTTATGCTATGACAAGGGAAGTCATATGTTTGTCGCTCAGTACCACATTTTCCATTGTCCCTGGTGTCAGTCCAATAGTGACATTACTATTTTCCCTTGTGCCTTGGTTGAGGATCCTCATTGCCTCATCTATCGTAGGCCTAGAGGGAGGTGTATCTTGGTTCCAACTCCCATTCTTGTTCGGTGACTTGGATCGAGCATAGGGACTCATTATTTCCCTTTGACTTGGTCATTTATGTTCATGATTCATACACTTGATGGTCTAGTGATGCAACAGATTGTACCAATGATTCTCGGGTGTGTGTGAGATGTTTCAGACCTCATGAGGGGGTGGCCCTTCAGGTAGCCCCCCACATGCCCAAATTCATTCCTATTATGATACAACCTCTAATGCAGTTCTACAGATTTGATGGGTTTGGTTCCTCTTGATCATAGTATTCATAGCATGCACGTCTCCTTCAGATGATCCATTCAGTTTTGTAGAGCCCTTCACTGTTCAATAGGGCTTCTCTGGTTGTTCTACCCTCCCTCCTACCCATTTTTTAGGGAAGAGTCATTATATCTCATGTACTCATATATTATTGTATTCAATCGTGGCTCATATTTTTCTATGTGCATTATGTATATGGGACACATTGTATTATTTTCTGGCTCTGTTATGCCAACATGTCATGTACCATTCAACATGTACTTCATTGCTCAGTTTTATGTTTCCGGGCGCATCATTATTTTTGTACTAAGTTATCTCGGCGGGTATGGGTATGCCTCCCCCGCCTGATTGAGGTCCGGTACCACAACATAAAAGGAGACTTGCATTAGTCTCGCCCCCTCTGTCCCTATCCTCTTTCACTTGAGCTTTATTGGTCTCTCTCTCTCTCTCTCTCTCTCTGACTCCCCTATGTTGTGTAGTGATTGTGTCTTTACAATGTACTTCGGTCATATGTTTTTCTCCTAACGCTCATATGTTGGGGGGAAATCTGTTATCACCAAAAAATTGATTATCTAGCCTAACTTACTAGATGGATCGAAGTGCACCATGTAAAGCCAATTTTACCATAGTAAAATTGCTTTCGCTGTGAGAAATTACTTAATAAACCATCTTTGTTAAGTAATTTATAGTTAAACCCATGAAGAATAATTAAATAAAGCACTATTTATTTGATTTTATTCTAGGAATAATTAATTAAACCATTGTTCAATTATTATTCCTTGTCATATTTAACCCAATCATGAAAAATTAACAAATATATCATTAATTATCTTATTTTTCTCTAAGAATAATTAATTAATCACTAATTAATTATTATTATTTGTCAAATTTGACTAATCTCCTTAGGATAATTAAATAAATCATTATTTATTTATTATTCCTTAACTAAATTTCTTGAGATGATTAAATATATCATTTATTTATTTATCATTTATAAAAAAGTTTAAATATTTTTTTCCTCCTAAACAAATATAATAAAATATTCCAAGTGGTTATTCCAAGAATGGGGTTAATAATATTTTATTATTGCTCATTATTCAAGGACAACTCAATATTTTGTTATAAATATAAGGGTTTTCCATTCATTATTCACTTTTGATTATTTTCATTGTTGCACTCAATGTTGTAACTCTAATTATTTTCATTGTCGCACTCCAAATTTTTACTGGGTTTACACATTATAGAGGAGAGAGACTCTACACAAGCTGAAGACGTTTGAGGATAGCCAAGAACCCATCCCATAGAGGGGGACTGGTAACATCTATTTGTTCCCTTCATAGGTGTTATTATAAAACTATTAACTATTCTTTGTATATCTGGTTTCCATTGGATGATTGGAGTTATTGCTATTTCTTTTTGTTGTTTAACTATGATTGTGGCATAAATTAGAATTTTGGCAGGTTTTGTTTCTATCAGTTGTTGTAGATCTACAATGCTTAGCAGCCATTTATATTATTGAGATTGTTTGTCATCCACAATCTTAAGTGGGTTCTTTTCGTACATCTTTGAGAAGAAAACACTACAACAATGGAAAACCTTATTACTCTTAGGATCATTACGGAGGAATGTCACAATAATAAAATTGATCTCTTATGTATTTATGTTGACTTTAGATAAGCTTTTGACACCATCCCTAAGACAAACCTATGGAAGAGTCTTTAAGAGATAATGGTTCCTCTCAAGTTGAGGGTTGTTTTGACAATGTTGTATAAGAAGGTTATCACCAAAATTTAGAACCACTAAGAGTTAGTCAGATGAAATTAACTGCAATATTAGAGTTAAGGAATGGTATCTATTGTCAATGTTTTTGGTATATACATTGATAAGCTAGAAGAGTGTTTGGAAGATGCAGGTTGTGTTGCCCCCATTCTCGCCAGTATAGTCGTAACTCTTCTCCTTTATGCCAATGATATTGTTTTTTGGGCAATGAAATATTACGATTTTGGAAAGAAACTAAAAATTATCCAATATTTATGTTCCAAGGCAGGTATGAATTTTAATACATACAAAACAAAAGTCATTATAATTAAACAGAGAAAGGCCAAATATGATACTTTCACATACAAAAACAACCACTTGGAGGAAGTTCATTCATACAAATATATTGGGATCAATATACATCACAAGCTCAACTGGAATTATAACATTCAGAAAAAGATAAATGGGGATGGAATTTTATTATGGGCTTGAAATTAATTGTAAGTCAATGACTCTTTGGATGTGGGTTAAAAAAAATTCCACTCTGAGACTCTTGTCGCTCTTGTGATTCAAAATGAATATGCGGTTTGTGGTTGCAATTTATTTAAGAGTGTTGGAGGAAGATATAACATATCCACAAGTAGTTTATAACCTACAACCTTAAGATTAAAGGAAATAACCCCATATATTATCCTCTTGATTCAAGAAAATATTCCCCCCATTGAAAACATGTCTATGATTAAGTATCTTATGTATAAGAAGAAGTTAAATAACAAGGAAGACAGGTGGTTTCATAAAATTGCTTCAACTCTAGCCAAAAACACCACCTTCCATTGAAGCAGGGATCTCATAAAGATGCATAGTCCTAGCTAGACCATTGGGGGATAAAGGAGGAGATAATTTTGCAAAGTAAGGATAATATGAAAAATATTATCACATCAAAATTTAAGGAGAAATTATGAGTTGATAAAGAGTTAGAAGGGAAAAGGAAACTAATATATTATAAGGAAGTCAATACAGGGGGGTCATATATTACCTGTAGAGATCTTGCAACATATCCATGCTAGAGGGATTCAATACATTTTTTAATTGAGATCGCAAATTGATCCTCTCTCTATATTTCCCTATTGGCTTAGATATGGTGACATGGGCTTTAAAGGAACACTAGCATAATGTTGGGACAGGTACGTAGACAAACTATCTCATGTGGGCATCACATTCAAGCCTAAGTTGGACTCGCTTTCGTGGAATGGAAATGCCCCAGATATGGACATTTTAGTGGAGGAAATTTATAATCGCATCTCCCCCTCCTACTCTATGGATTCGAAATGCAGATTGTTGAGAAAATCTTGGAAATGGAACATGCCCCCAAAAATTAAATGTTTCAGTTGGCTTATGGGGCACAACAAGATTCTTACATGGGATAATCTTGTTAAAAGAGGATTCCAGGGACTGAGGGTTTGTTATCTATGTATGAGGAATCATGAGGAACACACACATATTTTCCTTCAATGTCAGTTGGCAGTTACTATCTAGATTGACATTTTGCAACATCTAAATTTAAATGCGGCATGATCTAACACATCCATTAATCTCTGCAAAATGGACCGGTATACAAATTTTAAAGCAGAAAAAACTCTTCCCTTTTTCATTTTCTGGGGAATATGGAAGTATTGAAATGCTTATATTTTCAATGATTGTCCTTTTCCTGTTTCTTGGATATGAAACAACATTTGCGCATTTTATAGGGAATGTAGGGTATAGGACAAGTATAGAATCTATAATGTCATCACACCTGTAGATTGTTGGCAGCAATATCCGGTTGGGTTTTTTGATGGGGCTTCACAAAACATGGTTTGCGGTTGTGGAGCAAAGATTATTTTAATCCAAGTCCTTTTCTACCTTTTCTATTGGTGGAGCGGCCAAGGGACAAATTCCAGGGTGAAGATTACAACTTTATGGGGTATATACTGCATGTTGGTTAACTCTGGAAAATCTATACATTTTTGGAAATTCTAAAGTCACCATCAACTAGTTAAATAAAGGGACCAATTTTGCCCCACCTCACTTATCAAATCGGGTCTGGCGCATCAGGAATATGGTCAGCTTGTTCAGATAAATCACCTTCTCCCACATCTTTAGTGAACAAAACATTGTTGTGGATTTTCAATCAAAATTGGGTCTATCGAATTGGCAGGGTTTGATCCAATACAATGTTATTATAGAGGAGGTCACATTGCCGGTGGTCGAATTGATATGCGTTAATTGAAGTCTCTGTCACCTCTCTCATTTTATTTGCAACATCACTTTCTTGGCATAGATATCTTCAGATGCCACACCTTTGTGCCTTATCATAGGATATGATGAAAGTTTTATTTCATGTTTTTCTTGTATTTATCGATGTAATTTGTATTCTATATATTTGCATAGACATGACAATTAGATAGGTGTTTTTAAAACTTTTTTTATTATAACATGCCAGGATGTGAAACATTGCCCGAATTTTTGGAGATCCTTATGTTAATCTTGACAAAACAAAACTATTAGCTCACGTAAATAAAATTTTATTAATATAAATTTTGTAGTTTTTCTTCCCTTGAAAAGAAGAAGTCATCAACCAAAATGACAATCAAAATCATCTCTTCTTCTTGACTAGTGTAAAGAAGAAAATAAATATTGCTAAAATAAGAACAAATTGTTATGAGCTTCATATTGAAGTTGACAAATTCCCGAAACACCATGGGGTGAAATAATATGTTACCTTTGTTGGAATAAGAGGGTTGAAGATGAAAAGCATTTTCTTTTAAATTTTCCTATGTATACTCATACTTGATCTAAACTTCAAAATATTTGTCACACTATCAATCTTCTTAACCTTTTAAGTGAGACATACTATGGCGATCTTAGAACATTTCTCTTAAAAATACTATCTTAAAAATATTGAAGATTACTAATAATCTCTTACATTTTTAATATCTAATAAACCATTTCTACTAATTAACATTAAATACCACCACCATCATCATTAACTAAATTTAAATAATTTTTGAAAATTAATTAAAATATAAATTAATAAATTAAAATATTTTTTATAATAATGCACATCATAAGAGAAATGAAAACTGGAAATAAATTATCATTTTCTTTTGTTACTTAATGGTTGAAACAACCAATGGTATAACAATGAGGGTGAATAATTGATGTGACAAGACAACCTAACATTGTCTAATTATAAACTAGAATTAATATTGGACCACCTAACTATATCCAATTATGGACTAGGATAAATATTGTTGAGGCAATTACGAGTGACGAAGGACGATGTGGGCAAAGCCTTTAGTGTAAATTGTAAATTGTAACTTCATCATGATCTATGTGGATATGATTAACGTTTTTTACCAGCTGAATTATTATGGTTAAAAATTATCTCTCATATATCTCACTAAAGTGATATTTAAATTTAACAATATCTAGTTAGTTTTTAATAACAAAATAATAATTTAAAATTAAAAAGAGATAAATGTATAATTTTAAATTATACGTAGATTAGTGTGAATATTTTTTTTGATATATTAATTTATGAAAATATAATAAAAAAAATATATAGAAAAAATTTCGTTTATAAATTCTTATATTTTCATTCATAGTAAATATAAATTGAGTTGGTTTTTAAGTTATATAAGATTAAAATTTAATTTACTATTGAATATGAGAGACATTATATATCTATCTATATATATATATATATTTTGTGCACAATATTTTTTTTATTGATAATCATATTATATTGTAGCTTATTTTTATCAAAAAGGCATTTTGGGATTTCATATTTTCAACATGTTTCGATCAAAGATTCAAAATTACTAACAATGAAGTCTTAAGGTACCATAATTTAACTATCCAAAGACTTGACAAAGTTTTAAAAAATTAGTATTAGAAAGATAGAATTTACAAAGACATTATGAGTAGTATTGTGCCAATTACCCATTTACAATGACAATGCATCCATTTTACTATGAGTAAAACATACAAAAAAAAATGATACCCAATATTTCAAAGTGACATGCCATCAACATGTTATGACAAACTAGAACAAAAACCTATAGTGACCAACTGCAAAAGAAGTGCAATATCCCTAATAAATTGTTAATCTAAAATGATGATTGGGGAGAGTGAGTAGAATTGCCCTGGGGTGAAATCCTAGATGCTCATTGTTGATTGTTGGTACTTCAAGCTGCGCATTAGACTCAAAATACAAAATAGACACCACGAAACGCTCTACCCTTGTTGGTTTGGCCACAATATCATCCAAATTATAGAGAATATCCCAAAGAATTTTCTTGATTTCCTCTTGCCCTACAAATAGCTTGTAGTTGTTGACTTGTTTATCATGAATGACCATATAGAGAAATGTTTCTAGCTAATGATGCATAGACAATGAATGAAAGAAGTGGAGCCTCTTCTTTTTGAATTTCCCTGGGCCAAAAATCCACCTGAGGTGGTTGCCACTAATCATAGAGTTAGAGAAATATAAATGGTCCCCAAACTCCTTTGCCTCTAGAAAGAATTTCATTCCTCACTTGATGTGTGAGAAAACTGGAATACCATATACGAAACAATATGGTCTGAAACACAGAAATATCACATGAAGTGAGACAAGCTGCAAAGATATATTATTATTCAGAACCAGAATACAATGTTCACTTACATCTTTGAGGGGGCAACCTCCAACAGAGCAGAGCCCAATTACAATAAGACTCAATACTTCTTCCCTTGTTGTTTAAGACTATTTATAGCTTTATGACATCCAAAACCCTAACTACTAGTGGTCCCTTGCATAACACGGGTTAACCACTTTATTTATTAACTATGGCCCATTTATAACTAATTGTGGTCCCTTTTCTATAATGCGGGTCAACCACTTACAATTATTATTAATGTGGATAACCACTTACGGGCTTTATTGACTCAACTAACTAACTATGACTCTGACAAGGCATATTACATGGATAAGGGAGTTATGTTTTAACCCTAACATGCCCTCCCCCATCAAAAGCAACCTTGTCCTCAACGCTGAAGTTGCGGAAGCTGCTGAAGAATATTGGTTCGTTCCCATGTCGCTTCTTCTAGAGAGGTGTCTTTCCACTTGATGAGGACTTCCTTTATAGTATACCCAGGGGGGATATTATGGGGTACAGAGGGAGGTACCCAAAGGGAATAATGTAATAATTTGATGGACCATAGTTAATAAATAAAGGGGTTAACCCGCATCATGTAAGGAACCACAAGTAGTTAGGAATAATGTGATAAGCCCATTGTATTAGATACATGGTATTGAAAGACCCATGGTAATGACCTAGGGTATTGTGTGTATGAAGCCTATATAGAGGCTAGACTCCCCATGGAGAGAGGTGAAGGATTATTGTATTGGCAAGCATATGGCTTGTAGAGTGTTCTCCTTCCTTAAGGAGTGATTGTATGGTGTTACCCTACCTTAAGGGTTTTGATTAATAAAGAGAAGCATTTCTATTTTCAACTATTTATTTCTGGGAATATTTCTATTCTCATATATTTTCTAGCCAGATCTATTACAAGTGGTATCAGAGCACTTTATTGGGCAAAGTGGGGAGAATTTTTATTTTTACTTTTTGCAGGAATTTTTTGGGGTGGCGAGTTTGCAAATCGGATCTGAAACTTCTGGTAGAAAATTTGCAGAAACAAATTCAAGATCTGGATTCTTTATGAAAATATGCCCAAATTCAAAAAAAAATATTGGCCGAATCGGAGTCTGCATGAGGGAGATATCGCTGATTTAAAATCAGTTGTGTTGTAGAAATTTTTCTGACGAATGGATGACGGATCTACAACTAATTTTTGCAGGTTTTATGGGGAATTTTGAGAAACTAATTACATTTTAATATCCTCTTGAAAAATTACCCAATTTAAATAAAAAAATCGGTTGAATTGGATTCTAGATGAGGGAGATATCACTGATTTAAAATCAACACTTTTTTCAGAAATTTTTGTGACGACGGGACAATTGCAACGCAAATATGAAATTCCAGAGTGCCAAGATCAGGATTTCTAACACATGGGAAGATGCATAATGGTTTTTCCATTTTTGAAAACAAGCTATAATACGAATTCTAAGCCATATTGACCGAGTTGTGGCCATTTTAAATTTGCCTCATAAAGTAGGTAATTTTTTTTCCTCATTCTACTTCATGGCTTCTACTGAGCCAATTTTTACAGGAAAAAATGATGGCCCTACTATTGAAGGATTCATAAAAAGGGGAAAGTCAGAATTTGGGAAATATTGGAGATCTTTAGCATGAATTATTTTGAAAGATGAGGCTGCCATATGGTGGTGCTTACTTGACAGCAAGAAGTCGTCCAAAATTTCAGAGGAAGAATTTGAAAACTATTTTTGGGCAAATGGTCTCGTGCTACACAATAGGAGAATGAAACATGGAAAAGGTTATTTTATGATGATATCTCCTTATTATAGGTTCATGGATGTGTTGATAAAGAGAATATAATTTTGTTTATCAATCCTAATAGCAAGCATAATTTTATTATTGTTCATTTGGCTAACAGATTGCAAGTCCTAGCTAAACAAATGGAGCACACACAGGTTAATAATGAGCAGGTGCAATTTTATAAAGATTTGAAGATTTATATGGATAAGTATGTATCGCATTCTTATTTTTATGCTTCAGATATGGCTAATGTGGATGTTGTTTTGGGATGCCCTTGGATGGAATCTGTTGGTATTATCAATATTAATGTGCAGAAGAAATTCCTGAAGCTTTGGTATAAAAAGAAGAAAATTACATTACGAGATATTTCTATCAATAAATGGGTAGAGTCCAAGGAGGTTGAAGTAGAAGATGTTTCAGGGACTGACACATTAAATGAGGAATCCATAGTTGAAGTAATACTGGAAGACAAGAAACAGCAGCAAGCGCCACAACATGTACCAGATACTAATCAGGCTCAATTAGGTGGTAAATTAAAGAAAGATACACCATTGGTTAAAACTTCATCATATCACCACCCACATCACCCAGTAAGAAAACAAACAACACAATGGCAATGAATTAGCAACAAGAACAAAAACCCCCGCACGATAGATAGAGAGGTGCGAAGATCCAACCACAACACATCAACACAGAGGAACCGCCAAGATCAACTCCCATCTCAAGCGAGCAAGGCATTAGCTAGATCGAGTAATCACATGTCTCTAGGATGGATAGATGCACATGCATGGTACCAATGAACTACTCTTTTGAGTAGATATTATTATTTGTGTTCTTCTTATGTTTCAGGGACAAAACATGTTTAAGGGGGGTGTAATGTAGTATACCTAGGGGGGAAATTATGGGGTACAGAGGGAGGTACCCAAGGGAATAATGTAATAATGTGATGGGCCATAATTAATAAATAAATGGGTTAACCTGCATCATGTAAGAGACCACAAGTAGTTAGGAATAGTGTGATAATCTGATTGTATTAAATACATGGTATTGAAAGACCCATGGTAATGACCCAGGGTATTGTATGTATGAAGCCTATATAGAGGCTAGAGACTACCCATGGAGAGAGGTGAAGGATTATTGTATTGGCAAGCATATGGCTTGTGGAGTGTTCTCCTTCCTTAAGGATTGATTGTATGGTGTTACCCTACCTTAAGGGTTTTGATTAATAAAGAGAAGCATTTCTATATTCAGCTCTTGTTATTTTTGGGCATATTTCTATTCCCATATATTTGCAGGTCAGATCTATTACATCCCCCCTAGGTATACTACATCCTTAATCGTGCAGCTGCAAAGATGTATTTCACAAGTATTGAGGACATGTTCAGGTCAGAGCCACAATGAATGTTCCTCATCCAATTATGGAAGACATGTTTGAACCCTGCAATTTCTCCCCACAACTTTCTTGAGGCAGGATACATGTAAGACTAGGTGGATTTTTAAAGTAGTCAGCAGGGCTAGATTGTAAGCGATTGCTCCTATATGCTGCAGTACCTGATAAGGCCCATAGAATTTTGGATCTAGTTTCTAGTAGCCCTTTTCTTTAAGAGAGGTTTGCTTATAAGGTTGGAGTCACAGGAACACTTGGTCGCCTACTTAAAATGACCTCTCTGAATGGTGTCAACCAACATATTGCTTCATTCGATTCTAAGCTTGATGTAGATTATCTTTGAGATGAGTGATCATGGCGACACAGTTATACAGGAGTTGATCAATTGAATGTACATTGGAAGATACAGGGATATAAGAAGCTGGTGAAGGTGGTATATGGCCATACACTACCTCATAAGGCATCCTCTTGGTGGCTTCAGGATAGTTAGTATTATACCACCATTCAACTAAAGGAAACCATTGTACCCGTTGATGTTGCTTGTTTGAGGTGAAGCACCGCAAATAGGTCTCCAAACATTTGTTGACATCTTTTGTTTGACCATCGGTTTGGGATGATTGTTTGTACTCATTTGGAGGTGTCTGCCATGTAGCTTGAAAATTTCCTACCAAAAATTGCTGGTGAAAGTGGGGTCTTGATCAGACACAATGGAAGTCGGTATGCCATGGAGTTTGTGTTGGACACCTAATCCTAAATGGGTTAGTGTGGAAGCCGAATGGACAAAAGGAGTCCAAGAGACCTTGGGATGTGAATCCCAATGGTCACCACATGTACTATAAATGTATATCAATTGTTAATAAAAATTGTACTGCATGTTTTATCATTCATATTCATTTGCTGACCATGTGTGTTTAACATGGTATTAGAGCAGGCGTATTCCTGCCTTGCATAATTAATTTGAGCCATTTGTTTATGGCCTTTCTGTGTAGTTTATTTCTGCCATATTCACTTGAACGTTTCTCTGCCTCACTGCCCATGAACGTTCCTGAAAGAAGTGCTGTCCATTATTCTCTGTGCATTATTCCCTGACCAGTGCTGTCCAAGCTGTCCTGACATAATGCCTTTGTCCTTCCAGCATTGCACTGCCTCTGTCCTTCCAGCGCTACTCTGCCTCTGTCCTTCCAGCGCTACACTGCCTCTGTCCTGACATAACGCCTCTTTCCTTCCAGCACTGCACTGCCTCTGTCCTGACATAACACCTCTGTCCTTCCAGCGCTGCACTGCCCTTGAATTCCGGGAAGAGGGGAGCTGCGTCGTTCCAATGATCGAGATTCTTTATGTTGAGGCTGATCATGTACGCAGAACATCTGTTTATTCGTTGTTGGATTTCACTGGGAAATAAGCGCAGACGACACTGCAAATAAGAGTCGATGTGTTGTGTTGTTGCCTTGAAAGGCCCTGAGCAGTCCAATTCTCTAATCTCCTCCATTGACAGAGCAACTGTAATTTCATTTGGATCCTCTCTTAATCGCAAATAAGCAATGCCATCCTTTTCGCCTAGACATTCGATCAGAAAATTATCAAATGTTTCATCAACCTCATCATCTTCACCCGCGAAAGGACTGGATGGGTCTTTCATAGCAAAAGTAGAAAGAGGATAGTGGATCATATTCCTGCAAAAGATTTTCCTTTGTGTTGCTGGGGGAGATATCATCCTCTATGTTGCTGGGAGAGTAAGTGGTAGAGGTAGAGGTAATGACAGAGGCAGACCCGCTTGAATTCTCCATTGTAATGGAAACAGAATAATGTGTTCCTCTCGAGAATAGATGTCAAAGAATTTTGAACTTATTGCCTGCGACTTGTAGAGATTGTTGGGGATGAAACTTACCTAGAACCTCACCAACAACTCTGCACATTTCTTATAGGGTTTCTTTGAAGAAAGACCAAATTCATCCATTGCAAATAGAAGTCGACGATGAACAGGCTTTAGTCCGTCCCGAACATCGGGCAGAGCATGGCCAACTAATACTGACAACGCGTAAGACAAATACGAGTCCGTTGCCTCTTTGTGGAGCTCAACGGGCAAAACTCTGGTATCCGATGACGGTTTTGCAACAAAAAATTCTCCATTCCCGTCACCTCCTCCATTAAAACTTTCACCCTGCATTCCGTTGCCCTCTTCTGCAACTGGCCCCTCATCGCTTTTTCCTTTAGCATTTATTACTTCAGGGTTTTCATTCGGTGGCATCCTGCTCGCAACTCCAGACAATAGGCGAAATTCACGACATTATAAAGACGTTCTGAAGGGGCATTCGAGCCCTGGAAGTGAAAGCTAAAGGGAAAAGTTGCAAAAGGCGACCAGACAAAGCCATTGATTTCTATAATTCTATTTGTTATGCCTCCTCTGCAATTTCCTTTAATTCCTTTCTGATTGCATTATGCCAGTGTATTATCTCGTCAATTGGAAACAAAACCATAGCATCAACATGATTATCGACATGATTATTTGTCGCTACATGTGACCTATTACACATCATCTTACAACAATCCTATCTACTGGAACTTTGTCCACTCTGGCCCACTATTGTAGCAGCCTTTGAAGATAGAAATCCTTCCGGAGAGCCTATTACTTGTTTATTCTCATCTCTAAAAGCATCTTACATATCAGATGAGATGCACTTTTCTTTCAGCCAGGTAAATACAACCTGTTGAAGCAGCTTTTCTTTTGGCACTATTTCATGCATACACTGGATATGAAGTGATTTAAAAAGGGCAAGGGCACACATCAAAGTTTGGGTTTTCATACTTTCCATGTACTGAATTGAGTGCGTTAAAGTAAAAGGTGCATGATTTGGTTCTATGAATTGAATGATGAGTATGAAAGTCTATACTCATAGATTGGAAATGAACTTTTGTATAAAGTTATGTTTTAAGATTTGTGATTTGGGTTTTATAAAAGCCCTATGAAATAGGAATAAGTTATGATGAAAGTATGTGAGTTAATCATGAAAGTATGGTGAAAGTTTGGGATGATGTGTATAATCTCATGTGAATATTGGCATGGTTTAGGAAGCATTTGAGTATTGTTTTTGCCTGAAGGTGAGTGGATCGAGATTGATACTATTGAATGATTTTGAACATATATTGGAAAGCTTCCGTAGGTTGAAATGGGAAAGTGTGAATTGGCTAGTGATTGAAGTTTTTGATTCGGTAATGCTGGGATGCATTCTTCTATGTTTTAGATATTAATGATCGTGGGTATTGCAGGCCTAACCCTGCGTCACTTTTCCTCATTGTTTCACTATTTTTTGAGGATTAAAAATGGCTCCAATTAGTACAATATTAGATTTAGTGGACAATCTAATACTCTCTATTATGAATCATACAGTCAAAATCAGCAAGGATTTTCTCTCAGAGATTCAGACATGTCTACAAAATGCACAGGAAAAGATTGATTTTTTGCAGCTTGAATCACATCTATAGCAAGAAGAGCTACATCAAAATAGACACCATTCTGAACCTGTTCTTGTTCAGAACATTGAGACAACCACCCATCAGCAGCATGTTAATAATGTTACAGTTCATTCAGATTTAGTACCAAACAAAGAAGCAAGGTTACATGCAGATGCAAAAGTTCAGTCTGCACTTCCCAAGCCCATCATCAGACCTTGGGAACAGCTTGTCCACAACAAGCACAGAAATGGTCTTGGATATGACAAGGAATTGTCCTTTCATATTCCAGACTATGCCAAGCCCATTCAGTTTCAGAGTGCTGGATTCATTTATGACAGTTCACTTGCTCCTTATGATAGTTCAGCTCCAGCTGTTCCAGACTCTGCCCCTCTTCCACAACAACAACAACAACAACAGATTGTGAAATGCCAACAC
>APFE031291920.1:3390-46800 GCA_000404065.3 Pinus taeda
TGATCAAATCTTCTTTTATCTTCAAAGTTTAGCAGAGAAAGAGAGAGAGAGAGTACATTTACAACAGCAGTCAATACTTTGACTTATCTAGATCTAGCATAGATCATTTCGTACCATGATGAGATCAGTTGAAGACATTCTGCTTCAACTGATTCTCAAGGTGACTCCTTCACCTATCATCGTTCTGCATCTCGTCCATTTGCAGCCCCTGATTGTGTTGCACCATCATGCTGTCTCATCTTGCTGCATCTTCCATGGTGTCATTCATCATCAAGCTGCCTATACTTATGATTACATTCACCATAATGCTGTCCATGTTCCATGTATCATTGTGCTGCCCATGCATCACAATACTGTGCACAGATCTGCCCCATGCCTATCCACGTTGTCTCTTGATCTGACGTGATAAGGCCTGCTGCCTATCAAAGTATAGCTGTCATCTACAGCTCACTTCAAAACCCCTTGATTGCAGTCCAAACTATCTTGATTTTAGGCTGGTCATACACACAGCTTCTTGATCCTTGAGACAGCCCTGTTCAGGACCTGTTTGCACCCTCAAACAGTCCTCATACTATTCTGCTCTTCAACAGCAACTTGGCCTCTGATCTAAGCTCTCCATGCTGTCCTGAAGTGGCATTGCCTTGCTATCTCTTCTTGCTGCTGCTAGGGCATCCAGTCATAATCTTTGGGCTGCATTTGGCTATGTATATACTGCGGCTTAGTCTCCTTGTTGCTGCGTCTAAGGGCTGTCCTAAACTCTTCCAAAACAGTGTAGTATGACTGCGTTTAGGCTGCTACAGGCAGCGTATTAGGGACTCCATATTAGGGCTGTTAGGACAGCGTATCAGGGCATTCATTAACTGCGTTTAGGGCTGCTTAGAACAGCATATTAGGGCCTCCATTTTAGGGCTGTTAGGACAGCGTATTAGGGCCTCCATTAACAGCATTTACTGCGGCTCACCTTCCTCCTTTTACTGCGGCTTAGGGTAGCAGATTAGGGCATCACGTTATGTCTTCATGAACTGCATGTAATCCATGTACAGCATATAGCGTATAAGGTCTCCAAAAACTGCGTTGGATCAGCTAGGGCATCATCTGCAGCTAGGGCATCATATTCTTTTGGTGTCTCTCCTTCTCCAAAAACCCAAGACGTGGAGAGGAGGAGATCACTTCAAGAATGTGTTCAAATGACTTCAAATCCTCACCAATTTATACTAAAACGTAGATGGTGAATAGACACGTCTATTGGGCTTCTTAGCCTACTCAAGATGCTGGTCGGCTTAATAATAATTATATAAACAAAATAAATTCATATCTCCATAAATACTTATCGGAATCGGATGATCTTTAGATCGATCCTACACCTCTCGATGAGAGGGATCCAATAAAAATATCAGCTGCCATAAATAAGCTGACCCACATGGAGTTTGGCCCTAGTTGCCAATTTAACAATGCATTTTATTGGTTTTTAATGAAGAAATATGCAACATTCTTCAAGGTTCTCTGCTCATACCTTTTTAAGTAATTCATTTGGAAACCTCACATTTAGACACTCGTTTGAATTTATATTGCTGATTTATTGATTTAGAGAAAATAATACACTTATTTCCAGCTGTTGTTAAAGTAAGTTTAATTCTGGAAATTTTGTGGGCATAGTACTCAGTGGGAATTGATCCCAGGAACACAAAAATACAATTTCAAGCTTGTTGGAAATTGGTATTCACTGTTGTTTACAAGTTTGGAAGTGGTATTTTTAGTTCAAACTCATATCTTCCAGCTTCCCCACCCCTAGACCACTCCTCTAGATCAGTGATCTAGGAGTATTATGGAAATCAACAAGACATATTTGAATTATCTCCTCCACCTCAGCTTTTGACCTCATTTTAGTCACTGTTCTTACTTGGGTGGGTAGAGTTATTGAGTGGGAATCCTTCCTTGGCCCTTTAGGAGGAAGTTGGGCTTCAGGCGGAGGTGATAGTGGGCCTTTACCCTGTGTGTGGCCATCCTAACAAGTTACATGGATGTTTGCAATCCAACTAATTCGATTGATAACATTTTTTGGTGTCGTTGCCGGGAAGGAGATCTTTCAACCTGGTTGTATATAACAATACCCTTGGTAGGCTTTTTCATTTTGTATATGCAGTTTTTGAGATATTTGTTTAAAGACTAACTTGCAGGGTTTCATTTGATGACTCCGTTTCAAAAGATAAAAAGGTACGGTACAAGAAGTTGCTCTCCAAAGTAAGAATTAGGGCAAATATTGGCAACTCCACATTTATGGTAATTGTTTCAATTTAAGGAATCATCATACTTGTTGAGAAATCTAGGGCATCAGGATTAGTTGATTTCTCTTTGACGATAACTGCATGTGAATGCTTTTTACTGTAGATTAGGATCTTTTCTTTAGTTAGATTATTTTAGTGTTCTCCTTCATCAAACAACCACTGTAGCATAAACAATAAAGAGACAAGAGACACAAAATGTAGGCGGTCAGCTAGGGCCGAAACCTCTCCAACTTGAGAGGAAAACCCAAACGAATTCTTCTTCTTATAGAGACTTCAATTCCAAGTGGCAAGAACCTTGACACATCAACCTCTCCAAGACCAAGTCACAAGATCCTTCTTCACTGCTTCTCCTTCTTGCCAAGTCAACACAAGTCAAACTGCCTTCATGCACTGCTAATCTTGTCTACTTTGAAGTTTTGGCCTTCCTCTACAGATCTGCAGTTTTCAGCTGCCTGATATCTCTGCAATGACACACGTGTGGGCTGAATTATGGACCTTCGTGATGTGCTTCTCCTTCGTTCAGCTTGAGAGATTCTCCTTGTTATTTTGGCTAGCAATATTGATGGTGTGGAGACCCCTTACTTGATTTTTGCAAGGGCTGATGTAACCCTACTTGCAGAAACTCTAGTTTCTGCCACACGTGCGAAGAGACGAGCCCAAAAACAGTGCCAAACAACTTCAGATTCAGTTCCTCCTTTCTTCGCTTGATGATGACTTCTTCCTTTAGAGATTTTCGCTCTTCCTTCTCTGTTTTCTTTTCTTGACCGAGTTTCTCTTCTAGGTGAGGCCGAGCTGCCCTATATATAATAGTTTCTCTATCAAAATAAGCCAATCTACTTGTGACAAGGCTGGCATGCCTTTCTAGAATCATCCTTAGGCCGACATGTAGGAATGCTTGTGACAAGGTCTTGGAGGGTTAATAAATTTTCTTTTACAATGAATTACATGCCCAAATGGGTCTTCAATCCTTCACATGACTTTACTAGACTTTATGACTTGATGACCAACCCTAAAGGCTCACAATGGGAGCTTTAACTATAAAATAAAATTCCTTGATCAAGAAACCCATGATTCATGCATTACAAAAGTAATTTTATTTTCTTTTTTACATCAATTACATAAAATCATGATTACACATGTCATTATGAAGACTGAATCTAGTTACACTTTTCAACAAAACCTCTTAGTACCTTTTCAAGTTGTATACCTTTTCTATTTTTCTCATAAAGTGATTTTCTCGACTCACTTTAATATTAGAAAAGTGAACTATGTACTTTACACATAAAATCACTTTATAAAGTACAAGTGACTTTAAATATTAGAAAAAGTACATGGTACACCACTTTTAAGTATCTCTTCCACCCATGACATTAATATAACTCATAAATGTTACCAAGACAAAAGTCATTAATGTGTCTACTAGGCTAAAAGGGATAAATGCCTAGTAACACCTCACCTTGGTATTATTTTCAACAGAAGTTTGAAAAAGACCATGCAGGGGAAGAGAAAGGTCTCCATGAGGAGGCTCAACCTTTTCCTCCCTCTTTTGAATTGTTATTGCATGTTTTAAAGAATGATGATGACTGAATGACTTATTTGAAAATGGTCCTGGAAATGGCTAAGGCAAGTGGTAAGGGAGACATTGTTGAAGAAAAAAATCAGAAACTGTTTGTCTTCATCCGCATAATGAAGAAATTATTGAAGAGCATAATAGAACCACATCTGGAACAATGTTAGGACAAAGAATGGCTCATTTATCTTCAAGGTCTTAAAGAATTCAATGACAAATAAATTATAAAACCCTACTACTGAGGTGAGTGTCTTACATCAAGAGGAGAACAATGGTCATGAGTCCCATCTTATTGCGAAGGACCAAGCAGTAGAATTGAAAGAGGACATTTCTGCTTGTACAAAAAGAAATGAAGAAGAATATGCTTGTTCTCCTAGCTAGATTTGAGAAATAATTGAAGAACAGGAATAAAAGGAGAGCCTTGATGTCAAGATTTTTCAAGAACACACCTTCCCTCCTCTAGATGAAAGCACAAGTTCAAAAGGATACAGTCCCTTCCATGTACTTGATCTTTATGATACATCTACCACTGATTTGGAAGACGAAGATTCATTAACTAGGCATGCTAAGAGGATGGTGACTATAAAGAAATGGAAAGTATTGATGCATTCATCAAAGTTGACAAGTGCAAATGGGATATGAGCTATGCTAATTTTGATGGTGATCCCATTTTTGACATAGACATTGAGAGATCCCAGATTGTTGAATTTTGGCCTCATGAACAGCAAAATCCACTCATACAAGTGCGGATGGGGGATTTCTATATTCAATATATAGTAAATACTCTTTAGCAATGTATGTCCGTGATATATGGTTTGCAGATGTACAAAGATCCATTTGACAGGAAGGATGTTGAACCTAGTAATGGTGGGCAAGCCACAACATCTTCATGTTCAGACATACTTCAAGAGCTTCCAACACCCCTTTTTGAAACAACTAACCATAAGTTGCGGGTTTCGTAATATTTTGGGTTTTTCTAAATTGTCTCGTCATGGGTGTGTGTATGTGATTAGGGTTTTAGCTAGGGAGGATAATAGTCATTATGTAGGTTCCAGTTAGAGCTGTCATCAAAGCCTCTGTTGCTTATTATTAGAGTGAAAAACATGGATGAATGCCCTTATGCATACAATGAGAAATATTATTATATTTGCCCCATTGATCTGTGGATTGAAGAAGCCTGTAGTTGCATAGAGAAACCTTGCTCTTCTTCAAATTCCTTCCACATGATGAAGATTATTGTATAGGATGGGTGCAAACCATGACAAGGTTCCAAATTACATTAGTTGTAGGTTTTAAATTTCACTATTTCGCTTACCAACCAAGCACAAAGGTAAAACCCAAGGTAGTGAAGAATCTATTCCCTGGTTACATTGGTTATGTGATACTTCTTTCACCACCATTGTAGGTCCAAGGTAAGGCTTTGTAACAACCATGTGAGGCCCTATATTAAGTGTCCTAGATGTTGATTTTTCTAGGACACACACTAGAAACAAATTTTCTTCAGTACAATAACTACTTCTAATGGTTCACATTTGCATTAATTCCACATAATATACTTGGAAACTAGGGCCAAACTCCATGTGGGTCATATTATTTATGGCAGCTGATGTTTTTATTGGATCCCTCTCATTGAGAGGTGTAAGATTGATTTAAAGATCATCCGATTCCAATAAGTATTTATGAAGTTATGAATTTATTTATGTTATGGACAAATTGTTAAGTCGACCAACAACTTATGTAGGTTCAGAAGCCCAACAATGATGTCTATTCAACCTCTACGTTTTAGTATAAATAGAAGAGGACTTCAAGTCATTTCTACACACACTTGGATCTCTTCCTCTCTTTACTTGTCTTTGGGTTTTAGTAGGAGGAGAGATCCTAAGGAAAAGCCGGAAAAGCCGGAACTGCCGGAATAGCTGGAAAAGTCGGAAAAGCTAGAATTGTCGGAAACGCCGGAAAAGCCGGAAATACCAGGAAAATCAGAAAAGCTTGAAACGCCGACACTGTTGGAAAAGCCGGAATTGCCAGAATTGTCGGAATCGCCGAAAATACCGGAAAAGTCGGAAAAGCCGGAACTGTTGGAAAAGCCGGAAGTGCCGGAAAAGCTGGAACTACCAGGAACTACCGAAACAACCAAAGCATCTGTCTCCGAAGGAAGGCAGTATGATGTATGAGATCATGGGCAGCATAATAAGCAACATGATGATGCATGATGATATGAGCATGGGCAACATAATGATAAATGAGATCATGAGCATGGGCAACTTGATGATGAATAAGACCATGGAAGATGTAGCATGATGAGCAACATGAAGATGAGAGCAACTCAGTCATCAAGGTTCAACACATGTGACAGTACAACAAGGTGTCACATGGTAATGTACAACAAATAGACGATATGCAACACTATGATAGGTGAACAAGTTACCTTAGAGAATCAATTGAAGCAATATGTCTTCAACTGATCTCATGCCAATATTAAAAGTCAAAGTGATTGACTTCTATTGTAATTGATCAAGGGTTTCCCCACATTGGGGTTTGTCCCTGGCTAGCGCCACATCTTGTGTCCTCTTGTCTTGGCTTGTCTTCTGCGATTTATATTTATGTTCTATCTTTAGTTTACTTTATGCTGATGTGATTGCTAATGTGGAAAAGAAATTGAAATAAATTGCTCTAACATAGAACATACCTAAAATTATCATGGTATTAGAGTTGAGGTGAAGACAATGCCCAAGCAAGAGTGAAAGAGCAATCACCAAAGACAATAGGGACAAGACAAAAGGATCAATGGGTTCCACCTCTCTCTTCTAAGTTCAGAAAGGATGAAGTCGAAGCAGAACATATTATCAGAATGGCGTAGCGGAAGTTTCTGATGGCCCGTCTAAAGATCACTTCATTGGGAAGTTCAGATCTAAGGGTGGAAGGAAAGGCGGATGCCTTGGTTGCAATAAGTTTGGCCATTATGCGAAGGAGCGTCTGAAGGTAATGCAGGTCATCAAGGAAATGGTCAACTCTTCAAAGAAAGCAAGGAACCCCAAATCACTTTTATGTACTTGATCACAAGAAGAACCTGGTGTCCATCTCGGAAATGGAATTCAAAGGTTTCAGGGTGGCACTCATCGATGGAAAGGTACGTGTTTCGAAATAGAATTTTCAAAGATGTTTTTGAGTTCAGAGTTGTATCAAGTTGCAGGAAGTCCACTCGGACAATGTCCATTGTCACATAGCACCGAAGGTCTGTGAGTCAGATGGTGACAGGGATGCCTGAATTCAAAAGGAGCATGAAAGTACATGTCTGAGATGTACCAAAGCAAAATCTTACAAGGGGACCATTCCCCTCATGTAGTAGGTCCACAGGTTTGGAACAAACCAAGGGGTCTGAGATTGATAATTAGGAATCTCGCATATGCAGGTGGAAGAAAGCCCTCTATGGCTTGAAGCGAAACACCCCAGGCATAGTATGAGAGGATCGATAACTGTCTGATAAAGCTGAGATTCACTAGGATTGAAACGGATCCAAACCATCCGAAGGTTGTGGATGATAGACCTCTCATACCAACACCTTATGAGGACGACCTACTTCTAACAGGCACAGACCCTCTCATTTGCAGAAGTAAGAGGGAGTTGGATTCCAGATGTGGAATGGTGAACTGCAAGCCTGTGACTACCTCGAGGATCTTAACTTTCAGAAGTTATATGGTAGTTATGTCGGCCCAGATTTGAGAAATGCCTATGAATCTCATAAACTCATTCGCGTTGATGTTCTTGGTGAACTTCCGTCTGGACATATGTTTTGCAGTTAGCATGGTGAGCTCATATTTGGTTGAACCTCATTGGATTGGTTCCAAGAATCCTCTGAGATGTCTTCGGGGCACAATCTCTCATGGATTGAGATACACTGCCGGAAATATGAAGCTGCATGATTATTCGAATGCTGATTGGGCAGGCAGTGTGGAGGATCACTAGAGCACTTCTTAGTGCTGTTTCTTTTTGGATTCTGCTTCGATATCATGGATGAGCAGGAAGCAGAAGTCGGTTGTTATAAGCACCGCTGAGACCGGATACATATCTACGAGTATGATCTCATATGAAGTTGCCTGGTTGGGGATGCTCTTCAAGTGAGCTGTTTGTACCACTGTGATTCTCTGTGACAACTAGAGGTGGGATTCGATTATTGAGGAATCCCGTATTCGATGATTGCTCCAGCAGATAGACATTAGATACTACCTTATCTGGGATATGGTAAGTCTATGAACAAGGAAGCTCCATCGCTATGAGATGATGTACAGGTCGCTACACTTTGTCTAAGCCCCCGGGGAAAGATCAAATCTGTGATTTTCCCGAACGACTTGGAGTTGTCAAGAGACCCTTGTACAAGGGTCCTGCATGTTGTATACATTGAGCTCTGGGAGCTCTGGGGGCTTGTGGTTCTTACTGGAGCAACATACGACCACAAGGTGACTCACCCTCCCCTGGTGGTGCACATTGGGACAGGATGATTCGCTCTCCTGTGGATAAGATGATTCGCTCTCTTGTGGGACAAGATGATTCACTCTCTTGTGGGACAGGATGATTCGCTCTCCTGTGGACAGGATGATTTGCTCTCCTATGAACAAGATGATTCACTCATCTTGTGGGACAAGATGATTCCCTCTCTTGTGGGACAGGATGATTCGCTCTCTTGTGTAGCAAGATGATTAATTCTCTTGTGAGGTCTAGATGATGTGTTCTCCATGACGATTGTGTAGCAGGATGATTAGTTCTCCTGTGAGGTCTGGATGATGTGTTCTCCATGATAATTGTGTAGCAGGATGATTAGTTCTCCTGTGAGGCCTGGATGATGTGTTTTCCGTGGCGATTGTGTAGCAGGATGATTAGTTCTCCTGTGAGGCCTGGATGATGTGTTTTCCGTGGCGATTGTGTAGCAGGATGATTAGTTCTCCTGTGAGGACATGATTGATTAAGTTCTCCTGTCGAGGCATCCTACCCATGTAGTCCGGGACTCATGGGAAGTACCTCTCATCTGATCAATGAGCAGGGAAATGAGGATACGGACCATAGTAGTACCGATGGACGCATCGTTGTATCTACTGTACTCCCTATGCTAGGATGACCTTCATTGATCTGGGATCAATGATACTGGTCTGGGGCCAGTGGTAGGAGTTGTACCCACTATGACACTGACTTCGGGTCGGTTGAGGATTAGTCTGGGACCAGTGGTACATACTCTGAGCCTGACTTTGAGTTAGTAGAGTACTGGTCTGGGACCAGTGGTAGGAGTTGTACCCACTATGACACTGACTTCGGGTTGGTTGAGGACTGGTCTGGGACCAGTGGTACATACTCTAAGACTGACTTTGAGTCAGTAGAGTACTGGTTTGGGACCAGTGGTAGGATTTGTACCTACTATGACACTGACTTCGGGTCGGTTGAGGACTGGTTTGGGACCAGTGGTAGGAGTTGTACCTACTATGACACTGACTTCAGGTCGGTTGAGGACTGGTTTGGGACCAGTGGTACACACTCTGAGACTGACTTTGGGTTAGTGGAGAATGGTATGGCACATTCTTGATCAATTCTTCTTCTTCATGGTTCAGCAGAGCTAAGTTGAGCAGAGCAGAGCCAGCAGAGCTGAGCAGAGTAGAGCAGTGCCAGCAGCGCTGACCAGATCAAAGCAGAGCCAGTAGAGCCAACAGAGTAGAGCAGAGGCAACAGAGCAGAGCAGAGCCAACAGAGCTAGTAGAGCTAAATAGAGTAGTGCATGTCATTGATAGCAGAGATAGTACAATTGGACATATGGATCAGCGGATGGAGTTCTCCCTAGTTGAGAGGGAGTGTTAAAATTGGCAACTAGGGCCAAACTCCATGTGGGTCATATTATTTATGGAGCTGATATTTTTATTGGATCCCTCTCATTGAGAGGTGTAGGATTGATCTAAAGATCATCCGATTCCGATAAGTATTTATGAAGTTATGAATTTATTTATGTTATGAACAAATTGTTAAGTTGGCCAACAACTTATGTAGGCTCAGAAGCCCAAAAATCATGTCTATTCAACCTCTACGTTTTAGTATAAATAGAAGAGGAATTCAAGTCATTTCTACAGACACTTGGATCTCTTCCTCTCTCTACTTGTCTTTGGATTTTAGTAGGAGGAGAGATCCTAAGGAAAAGCTGGAAAAGCCGGAACTACCAGAAAAACCAAAATAGCTAGAAAAGTTGGAACTGTCGAAAAAGCCAGAAAAGCCGGAAAGTCGGAATTGCCGGAAAAGTCGGAACGACGAAAAAGTTGGAACTGTCGGAAAAGCCAGAAACGCCGGAATTGCCGGAAACGCTGGAACTGCCAGAAAAGCCAGAAAAGCCGTAAACGTCGGAAACACCAGAAATACCAGAAAATCAGGAAATGTCGGAACTGCCGAAGCAACCGGAGCATTTGTCTCCGAAGGAAGGTAGCATGATGTATGAGATCATGGGCAACATAATAAGCAGCATGATGATATGAGCATGGACAATATAATGATGCATGATGATATGAGCATGGGCAGCATAATGATGAATGAGATCATGAGCATGGGCAACTTGATGATGAATAAGACCATGGAAGATGCAGCATGATGAGCAACATGAAGATGAGAGCAGCTCAGTCATTAAGGTTCAACACATGTGACAGTACAACAAGGTGTCACACGGTAATGTGCAACAAATAGATGAGATGCAGCACTATGATAGGTGGACGAGTCCCCTTAGAGAATCAGTTGAAGCAATATGTCTTCAACTGATCTCATGCTGATATCAAAAGTCAAAGTGATTCACTTCTATTGTAATTGATCAAGGGTTTCCCCACATTGGGGTTTTCCCTGGCTAGCGCCACATCTTGTGTCCTCTTGTCTTGGCTTGTCTTCTGTGATTTATATTTATGTTCTATCTTCAGTTTACTTTATGCTGATGTGATTGCTAATGTGGAAAAGAAATTGAAATAAATTGCTCTAGCATAGAACATACCTAAAATTAACAGTAACAGGTGGAAGCTTTTGGGGTTCTCACATCCTTTCAGGTAGACCATGTGTCTCGCAGTTGGAGCCATCTATTGCCCCTCAAGTCAGCAAGGGTACATAAAGATTTTTGCATTTTCTTTCACCACCATTGTAGGTCCAAGGTTGCAACTCAAAAGCTTTGTAACAACCATGTGAGGCCCTATATTAAGTGTCCTAAATGTGATTTTTCTAGGGCACACACAAGAAACATATTTTCTTCAGTACAATAACTACTTCTAATGGTTCACATTTGCACTAATTCCACATAATATAATTAAGCAGTTACACATAAGAAAATTCAACAGTAAAGCATGAAAGAGTAGTAAATATAATCATGAGACAATAAGACAAGAGACACAAAAAATTTAGGCCTGAGGCCAAGGCAAAACCCAGAAGGAGAAAACCCATAAATATTTCCTTATGTAAGAGAGAGAGTTCCATATTCATCAATACATACAAAATAATCATAGAAAATATAATACCCAAACCAATAACCAAGATAATGATAAAGTTCCATGCCAAAAACCAACTTCTTGAAATTTCGGACCTCCCTAGAATTTCAGTCTTCTCTTAAAATTTCGGTCTCCTGTAATTTCACAGGATTAGAGATGCATGAGACAAAATGGATGTGTCCAAATGAGGAGAAATGATCTCCTTTATATAACCTTCAAGTGGGGGTCAACTGGGAGCCTCTTGTTGTAAAACGTAACTAGGTTTGGTCTTCATAATGACATGATCTTTGTATATGATGAAATAAAAGAAATAAAATTATTTTTGTATGCCTTGCTACATGGGTTTCATGTGCAAGAGGTTTTATTTGTTAGTGGCTCCCATTGAGAACCTTAGGATTTATTATTGAGTCAAAGAGTCAATGTCATGTATGAAGAGCTCTTCTTGAGCATATGTAAAATGTATATGAGTCTATGTCTAAGTCTAAATAGCCCTCCAAAAGACAAGCACGAAACTCCTCTTGAAGTCGGCTTGCAAGATGAATTAAACAACTCAAGTTGGCTCTCAAATAATCACACCTCTTTGTGAATACAAGTCGACTTATATATGGACGAACAACTATAAATAAGAGGCTATTCTCATCACAAAAAGACAGAGAGAGCTTCACATCACTCTGAGATTTCGGTGATAAAAAAAGGTATAGATTCTTTGTTTTGGTGATCCATTACTGTGGAAGAATTCAGATGTCAAGCTACAACATGAAAAGATTAGATAAGAAGCTCAGACTAAGGTACAACAATCAAGGAATCCTGATGTCGAGGAAAGTAACCATGACAGAGGAGAAAGTTCGATTATCTTTCTATATGTCAGATGGGCAGTAACATAAAAGAACAGTTTGGGATGACAAAGGAAAATCGGATCTGTGGCACAGTAAGAGAGCTCAAACTCCTCTATGATTTTCAGAGGATGATCATTGCCATTGTTAAAATTGGCAGCGAGAGCCAAACTCCATGTGGGTCATCTTGTTTATGGCAGCTGATATTTTTATTGGATTCCTCTTGTTGAGAGGTGTAGGATTGATCTAAAGATCATCCGATTCCGACATGTATTCATGGAGATATGAATTTATTTGTGTTATGGGACAATTTGTCAAGGTCGGCCAGCAACCAAATTGCCCCCACTTGTGCTCAATGTTTTAGTATAAAAAGAGGTGGCTTGCTAGTCATTTGCACACACTCTTCTTGTGATCTCTTCCTCTCCACTTGTCTTTGGGTTTTGGTGGGAGGAGAGATCCTAAGAGATATGCTACCCTATGAAGAGTTGCCCTAGATGCTACCATGGGTAAGAAGGATCTACGCAGCTCCTAGAAAATGATGCCCTAGCTCTATGCATGCCCTAGATCTAAGACGCAGTCAAGGTGAAGCCCTAAACACATACCTAAATGCAGTCATAGTGGAGACCTTAATGATGCACACACTACCTTATCTAGGCCCTTAAAGAGATCCCTAAAGGCTAATACGTTGGTCTTATGTGTCATGTTGGTGCCCTAGACGCAGTCCATGGAGGGAACTTATTCGCAATTAAGGAGGGTTGTTAGGGACTGTTTAGGAGGGCTGTTAGAGGCTGTTTAGGAGGGGTGTTAAGGACTGTTTAGGAGGGTTGTTAGAGGTTGTATAGGAGGGTTGTTAGAAGCAGTTAAGGAAGACTGTTAGAGGACTTGGTTGCTGTCCTAGAGAAGCTCTCTGCTGCCTGAATATGAAAGAAGCCTAAACAACCATAGCCTAGCTGCTTTGCTAGGCTGCAAGCCATAGCAGGCAGCTAAGGCTGACAAGTGTAAATAGTTTGTAGCATATTGGATGCTATATGTGCAACATAATGATATATATTACAACAAGCATGGATGAGGGTATGTTGGATGCAGCATGGTGTTAGAGACAACATGTTTAGTTGCAACAATGGTTAGTGTAGCATGATGAATGGTGCAACATCGTGCACAATGATAGTGGTGCAACATATAGGTGACAATAAGGATGGGTGCAACATAGTGCAGTATGGTGCAACACAATGGTACAACATGGTGATGATGGGCATGTAGATATAGTAGCAGTACGATGCATTGCAACAAACTGCTTAGTAATGGGAAGCAACATCGTGATGAAGAGCAACTCAGTGTGGGTGCAACATGATGATGAGTTGCAACACAGTAATTGGTGCTGCATGGTGATGGAGTCACCTTGGAGGATTAGTTGAAGCAATATGCCTTCACATGAGTTCAGATCAGCTGCCTCATGTGCCATCTTCTTAGAGAAGATCTCTGCTCTTATTTAGATAAGTCAAAATGTTAACTTCTGATGTATATGTACTATCTCTCTCTGTGCTGAACTATTGAAGAACATATAAGAAGAATTAATCAAGGGTTTCCCCACATTGGGGTTTGTCCCTGGCTGGCGCCACATCTTGTGTCCTCTTGTCTTGGTTTGTCTTCTGCGATTTATGTTTATGTTCTATTTGCATTTTACTATCATGCTAAATGTGATTGCTAATCTGGAATTAATATTGAGTTAATATGGAAAAATGAAGTAAATTTGCTAGCAACATAGAACATACCTAAAATTAACATTGTATCAGAGCTGAGGTGAAGACAAAGCTCAAGCAAGATTGAAAGAGCAATCATCGAAGACAATTGGAAAGGACAAAAAGACTCAATGGGTTCCTCATCCCTCTTCAAATTCACCAAGGGTGAATTCGAAGCAGAGAATATTATCCGAGTGGCGTAGCGGAAGCATCTGATGGCCTACCTAAAGATCACTTCAATGGGAAGTCCGGATCTAAGGGTGGAAGGAAAGGCAGATGCCTTGCTTGCAATAAGTTCGACCATTATGTGAAGGAGTGTCCGAATGGTAGGGACACATCACTTGATGATGATAACAACCATTCCCGGGACATCTTCAATGGTCGGAGGAATGACAGGTAATGCATGTCATCAAGGAAATGGTTGATTCTTCAAAGAAAGCAAGGAACTCTAGGTATGAAGAATCAAATGTTGTTTCTGATAAGCTAAAGAAGTATTATCTTAAATTGGCCCTCTCCACTACTTCTCCTCCGAACTCTTTGGGAACCTGGCTTATCGACAATAGTGCTTCAAGCCACTTCATCGGAAAGAAGGATGCTCTCTCTAATTTGATAGGGAAGGAAACAATCGTGGAGATTATACTTGGAGCCAATACCATCTATCCCGAAAAGGGTGTAGGGAATGCTACCCTTCAATTGAATAAGGGTAGCACGATTCATTAACAAGAAGTTCTTTATGTACTTGATGTCAAAAAGAACCTGGTGTCGATTTCGATAATGGAAGTCAAAGGTTTCAAGGTGGCATTCATCGATGGAAAGGTACGTGTTTGATAAAGGAATTTTTCAAGATGCTTTTATTCTTGGGTTCAGGGTTGGCAATTTGTATCAAGTTGCAGGAAGTCCATTGGGGACCATGTCAGTTGACACATCCCTTTTGTAGCACCGAAGGCCTGCTTATTATGGAGCCCTACCCGATGTGAGTCAAATGGTGACAGGGATCCCTGAATTCAAGAAGAGCATGAAGGTACATGTCCAAGATGTACTGAAGGAAAATCTTATAAGGGGACCATTCCCCTGTAATATCCCGTTTCAGGGATATCCCTCAAACCCTAGCAACTCCAACCAAATAACATACAAGAGATATAGCAACCAGGAAGCTCCAAAGAGATAAAAATAACAATAGTGCAACATATAATAATGTAAACATGAAATATAAGCAGATACTCAAGAAATGCAAAGAGAAATGCTAAGCCATTTTATTATTCTGAGTAATGGAATGAGTACAGAAGGTGATTAGAAAGATAGCACCTCGACTTGCTCAAGGCAAGTGAAGAAATACACTCAAAATAGCAAGGGAATGGCTTCTCTTTGAACTGCGTCCAAGCTGCCGGAGAACTGTTGTGCTGTCGCTACTACTGGAACCAAATGAGGATTTGGGGCTGTTCCCCTCCTCAGAAAATGCTAAAACTCTGGAATTAACCTCTACTCAATAAACCCAGAAAAGCCCAGAAAGCTTTTTCAAAATGGCTAACCCCCGAAAATCACCCCCTTGAGGATCCACGCAATCCCTCAAGGCTCTGCGCTGTCACTAAATAGAACCCTCCAAAATTCTGCCTGAAAACGCCGCCAAAATCCTCCAATATGCAAGGGCTGATCCCTTGCTCAATCTCCTAGCTCAAATCCTCCACAAACCCCAATTGAGAACTGCTACCCAGAAAGACTGCGTCATCCTCTCTCAAGACTGCGTAGTCATCCAGATGCTCATCTCCTCCTTAGCTCCAAAAATCGATCCTCTAGCAAAAGACTGATGAAAATTGCCTTGTCCGAGTAGGCACTTGAAGTCCCCCGGAGCTAAGGGTGAGATCTCCGAACAAAGACACTCAATGCACTAAATAGTGCTGCAGACAGGCTAAACAACCAGCGTGCTCTAAGTCGAAGTGACGAAATGCCAAAATGAGGAGGCTCCTCTCTCCTTTATAGCGTTGGCCTATCTCAACCCTAAGGCCCACCTCCTGCAACGTAGCCTCCCTCTTGCCATGTGCTCCTATCCATCTACGCAGTCCCTCCAAGTGTCTACGTGGGCCCCTCCTCTACGTGGTCCTTTGGCCCTCTTGGCTCCCTCTTTAAGCCACAACGTTGTGCTACTAGGGAGTGACTTTATTTAAAAAGTGAGTTATGTCCCCCCTTTTCTCACCTTTTTATTTATTAATAACTATAAAAGGCAAAATTGAGCAAAATTGAATATTCCAATTAGCCATGGCTAATTAGGAATATTACATCCCCTCATGTAGCAAGTCCACAGGTTTGGAACAACCCGAGGGGTTTGAGATTCATGATCAGGAATCTCATGTATGCAGGATGAAGAAACCTCTCTATGATCTAGAGCTAACACCCCGAGCTTGATATGAGAGGATTGATAACTGTCTGATGAAGCTAAGATTCACTAGGAGTGAAGCCGATCCAAACCATTGCCTTAAAGGTTGTGGATGATAGACCTCTCATACTGGTATCTTATGAGGATGACCTCTTTTTGATAGGTGTAGACCCTCTCATTTGCAAAATTAAGAGGGAGTTGGATTCCAAATTTGGAATGATGAATTGCAAGCCCATGACTACCTCGATGGAGCTTAACTTTCAGAGTTATGTGGTAGTGATGCCGGACTTGATTTGGGAAATGCCTTTGAGTTCCATAAACTCATACTAGCATTGATATTCTTGGTGAACTCTCGTCCGGATATATGTTTTTTTGCAGTTAACATGTTGAGCTCATATATGGTTGAGCCTCACTGGATTGGTGCCAAGAATCTTTTGAGATATCTTCGAGGCACAATCTCTCATGGATTGAGATACACTGTGGAAAATGTGAAACTACATGATTATTCTGATGTTGAATAGGCAGGCAGTGTGGAGGATCGCAGGAGCACTTCTAGGTGTTGGTTCTCTTTGGGTTTTGCTTCGATATCCTGGATGAGTAGGAAGCAAAAGTCGGTTGCTTTGAGCATTGATGAGGCCGGATACATAGCTTTGAGTATGACCTCGTGTGAAGCTGTCTAGTTGTGGAAGCTCTTCAATGAGCTGTTTGGACACGTATTGGATATCATTGTGATCTTCTGTAACAACCAGAGTGGGATTCGATTGTTGAGGAAGTGTTCTATGATTGCTCCAAGCATATAGACATCAGGTACCATTTTATTTGGGATGTGGTACATCGAGGAGCAAGAAGGCTCCATCACATTGAGACTGATATGCAGGTCGTTGATATTCTGTCGAAGCCCGTGGGAAAGGTCAAATTCTTGACTTTCCGAGAATGACTAGGAGTCGTGGAGAGACGCTCTCCTAAGGGTCCTGTATGATATGGACATTGAGCTCTGGGAGCTTCGGGGGCTTGGGGGTACATCATGGAGCGATGAGCAACCATTGGGTGAGTAGCTCAGCCTTCCCTTAGTGGTTTTGCTACGTAGCCAGGATGAGTGGTTCATACTTCTCTTGCTGAGACACAGTGATAGGGTGAGTGGTTCAGCCTTCCCCTAGTGATTTGTTGTGTTCAAGGTGAGTGGTTCAACTTTCCCCTGGGATACCCTATGCGACATGTAGGCATGAGGAGTGGTCCATCCTTTTCCTGCCGAGACATCCTACCCATGCAGTCTGGGACTCATGGGAAGTACCTCTCATCTGGCCAATGAGTAGGGAAATGAAGATAAGGACCATAATAGTGCCGATGGATGCATTGTGTTACTACCGTACTCCCTATGCTAGGATGATATTGATCTGGGATCAATTGGAACTGACTTCGGGTCAGTAAGAGTGATATAACTCACTCTCTTTTGGAACTGATTTCAGATTAGTAAGAGTGGTATGATACACTCTTTATTTGGAACCGATTTCAGATCAATAAGAGTGGTATGATACACTCTCGTTATTTGGAACTGATTTCGGATCAGTAAGAGTGGTATGAGACACTCTCTTTTATATGGGATTGACTTCGGTCCAGTAGAGGGTGGTATTATACATTCTCGATCATTTCTTCTTTTTCATAGCAGAGCAGAGCAAAGTAGTGCAGGGAACTGATGGCAGAGATAGTACAGTCTTGCAAATGGATCAATTGATGGAGTTCTCCCTAGTTGAGAGGGAGTGTTAAAAATGGCAACTAAGGCCAAACTCCATGTGGGTCATCTTATTTATGGCAGCTGATATTTTTCTTGGATTCCTCTCGTCGAGAGGTGTAGGATTGATCTAAAGATCATCTGATTTCGACATGTATTCATGGAGATATGAATTTATTTTTGTTATGGGACAATTCTTCAAGTTCGGCCAGCAACCAAATTGCCCCCACTTGTGCTCTATGTTTTAGTATAAAAAGAGGTGGCTTGCTAGTCATTTGCACATACTCTTCTCGTGATCTCTTCCTCTCCACTTGTCTTTGGGTTTTGGTGGGAGGAGAGATCCTAAGAGATACACTGCCCTAAGAAGAGTTGCCCTAGATGCTACCATGGGTAAGAATGATCTACGCAGCGCCTAGAAGATGAAGCCCTAGCTCTACGCATGCCCTAGATCTAGGACGTAGTCAAGGTGAAGCCCTAAACGCAATTAAGGTGAAGCCCTAAACACAGACCTAAATGCAGTCATGGTGGAGACCTTAATGCTGGACACACTGCCTTATCTAGGTCAGAGATCCCTAATACACTAGTCTTATGTGTCATGTTGGTGCCCTAGACGTAGTCCATGGAGGGAACTTATTCGCAGTTAAAGAGGGCTGTTAGGGGTTGTTTAGGAGGGATGTTAGAGGCTGTTTAGGAGGGATGTTAGGGATTGTTTAGGAGGGCTGTTAGAGGCTGTTTAGGAGGGCTGTTAGGGATTGTTTAGGAGGGCTATTAGAGGCTATTTAGGAAGACTGTTAGAAGTAGTTAAGGAAGACTGTTAGAGGACTTGGTTGCTGTCCTAGAGAAGCTCTCTACTGCCTGAATATGAAAGAAGCCTAAACAACCATAGCCTAGTTACTTTGCTAGGCTGCAAGCCATAGCAAGTAGCTAAGGCTGATAAGTGTAAATAGTTTGCAGCATATTGGATGCTGTATGTGCAACATAATGATATATCTTACAACAAGCATGGATGAGGGTATGTTGGATGCAACATGGTGTTAGAG
The DNA here is from genome assembly GCA_000404065.3 of Pinus taeda. Lineage (NCBI taxonomy): Eukaryota > Viridiplantae > Streptophyta > Pinopsida > Pinales > Pinaceae > Pinus > Pinus taeda. Next base: position 22,445 of record APFE031291920.1, read on the forward strand.
ACAACATGTTTAGTTGCAACAATGATTAATGCAACATAGTGCACAATGATAGTGGTGCAACACATAGGTGACAATAAGGATGGGTGGAACATAGTGCAATATGGTGCAACACAAGTATGGTGCAACACAATGGTACAACATGGTGATGATGGGCATGTAGATATAGTAGCAACATGATGCATTGCAACAACTTGTTGATGATGAGTACAACATGATGATGCGGTATTGCTCAGTAATGGGAAGCAACATAGTGATGAAGAGCAGCTCAGTGATTGGGTGCAGCACAGTGACAGGTGCAGGATGATATTGAGGTGCAACAAAGTGATGGGTGCTGCATGGTGATGGAGTCACCTTGGAGGATCAGTTGAAGCAGTATGCCTTCACTTGAGTTTAGATCAGTTGCCTCATATGCCATCTTCTTAGAGAAGATTGCTCGTATTTAGATAAGTCAAAATGTTTACTTTTGATGTATATGTACTATCTCTCTCTCTATTGAACTATTGAAGAACATAGAAGAAGAATTGATCTAGGGTTTCCCCACATTGGGGTTTGTCCTTGGCTAGCGCCACATCTTGTGTCCTCTTGTCTTGGCTTGTCTTCTGCGATTTATGTTTATGTTCTATCTGCATTTTACTATCATGCTAAATGTGATTGCTAATTTGGAATTGATATTGAGCTAATATGGAAAAATGAAGTAAATTTGCTATCAGCATAGAACATACCTAAAATTAACAGTCATCAACTCATATATCTTTTCGGATGGAGAACAATGATAGGCTCAGACCTTTAGCATAGTCATCGAGATCTCTAGCTTCAGTATCATTGCAGTAAGCAACTCGGAAGCCTTTCCGAGGTTTCATAAGAACAATAACTATGAAAATTTTGTGATGCCACCTCTATTACAGTCTCGGTAATGGAACAATGAAGTATACCTCTGTCTCTGTGCAGTAAGATAACATAACAATTAGTTGTAACTACAATTTATATTATTTTTGTGATGAAGAGATCAGTGTCAAGACAAAACTAAAGATCTCAGAGTTAACAATGAAGATCCCAGTGTCAAGACAAAACTAAAGATCTTAGAGTTAACAATGAAGATCCCAGTGTCAAGGATAAAGGATCTCAGTGTCAAGGCATATCTTAGTATCCAGACAATGATGAAGATCTTAAAGAGGACCGTCAAGAGAATGCATATTGGAGTGGCTATTAGGTCAAGGGTCTTGGTCTTGGTATTCGTCAATTGGAATCTCTATAAGAAGAATTTGTGTAGGTTTTTCTTCTCAATGAGTGAAAGGTTATGGCCCTGGCAGAAAGCCAAAATCTTGTGTTCTTGTGTCTTTTGGTAACTATTTGATGAAGTAAGAAAACACACTCTAATAATATCAAGTGAAGATTGTGTTAATAAGAGAAAAAAATAAAAAGTTCCTCAAAAATAGTTATCATGGTGAGAAGAATCTTATTAACCTAATTGCCTTAGATTCTTCAACATGGTATCAGAGCTTAGGTGCTGAAGTCAAAGGAAGGGCATCAAAGCAAGTTGAAGGATATCAAACAAAAGGATCAAGATCTACATTGAAGAATCAAACCATGATTTTGATCAAACCCTAGATCAAACCCTAGATCGAAGAAGCAATCTACAACAACAAGAACTTTTGTCTCCATAGTCATCATCAAAAGGCCACCAAGACCCTCATCAAGTTGTCTACAAAGCAAGGTAGCTTGAAGGACCTCAAAAACGAAAATCACATCATCTTGGAGAAAGTCAAAACCCTAGAAGCAATGCTGATCTACACTACAAAAGAAGGCAAAGCATATTGAAGGTGAGAAGGCATTGTCATCTTCAAGGTTATAAAAACAAGCAAGGATCATCTCCTTGCCCTAGAAGAAGATCATCCGAGGAAGCAACAAATCATCCTCATCAAAAGAAGCAACCTTTTCTATTGAAGAAAGGTTTTTCATCTGAAAGAAGATCATCCAAGAGAAAGCTCTAATACATCTTCTTCAACCATCATCAAAGTGATCAAGTAGAAGAGGTCATCTTCACTTGTCAAGTAAGTATCTTTCATTCTTTAATTTATTTGGTAAAATGACTTCGTGTTTGCAAGGAGGTCTATAAGTTGAATGGGTCTTCGAAATTCCTTGCATAAGAAAGGAGGATAGATATAGCCCTCGAAAAAAAGTCATTGATATCTATTGAAAAGTCTCTAAAGGTCAAGCATTGTTTGAATGCATGGAAAAAATCAAGGGACTCATAGGATTCTTATGAAATCAGTGAAAGGTCCTTTCATCCCTATGTAGCAGGAGAGGAGACATCAAAGAGATATATGAAATGTTAGAAGATATATTCTCTGAAAATGCAGTAAAGGTCATATCACTTAGACCTGATCTACACAAAATTAAAGGTATCAAAGAATGAAGGTATATCTTCATAAGATCTCAATTGGGAGATTTGGGAGCGATGATAAGAAGATAATCATCATTGTTCTTAAATGCACTAACTGATAAGCAAGGTAACAAATGTTCATGAACAAGAAAGATACCTTATTCGACAACTTGTGGTCTCTCTGTTAGATAGAAAAAGACAAGTTGAGGGAAAAAGTGTTGAAGATTAAAGAACTCAAACATTTGCAGAAAGGAAAGGGAAGTTTGGTCCTCAAATAAGACAAAATAGTATAGCTAAGATTCAATACTATGGAAAGATTATGGAAAGAAAGCTCATGGCACCGAAAAGATAAGGGCCAAGGAAAGAGGGAGTAACAGATCTCTAGTATGATTGAGATGGTATCCCTCACAAAAGGGTCTTATCATAAGATGCATCGTGGCATCATGAAAGCATTAGAAACATGAGCTTGTGACATCACCATGGGAATCATGAAGGACAGAAGGAACAAAATCCATGACAGTCAAACATGAAGGATATGGCTCTTAGGAACCTCATTGGACATTGAAGGAAAGGATGAAGTCATACAGGATAAGGCTCATCATACATCAGCCAAAAGGGAAACATCTGCTGAATAAGAATATGCAAGATCCTCAAGATTCTCTGATGGAATCCTCATCAGAGGATTCACAGATCTAGAGTGGAAGCAAGTATTTCATAAGAAATTCCAACTTGTGGAGTTCGTGGATGATGGTATGAAGACATGAGACATGAAGCAGATCAAGCGGTTGAATATCTTTTCAATCAAGGAAGCTGCTGGAAGAAGTCTAGGTAAAATGAGGTATATATGCTTGAATTTAATATTATAAAGTCATGTCGTATGGTTGCAGGTAACATGGATCACTACTTCTATCTTGAGAAGCATGATCAAGGGAACAAGGTCTCCTCCTTTGAAAAGGATGCAGAAAGACATAAGTCACACTAGATGAAATCAACATAATATGCCCTCATATGAAGTATGAGGTGGTTGACTACAATTAAGGAACTCTGATTGGAAGCTCCTGGGAATGGAGTGTGTAAGAGGAAGAGATCGTGAGATATGCAACCATGATAAAGGTGATCAACATCCAAAAGAACAAGAAGATTTGACTAGGAAATCTCCCCGAACGATATGGAGACTCCGATGAAAAGGGTGGAGACCCTTGACAATGGATATCTTTGGGAGATGTGTCAACATGTATGCAGGATGCTGATACCTACAGGAAGATGTCATGATAAAGAGCCATCTCGTAAGGTACTATTTGATTTAATGTTATGTTTTGATTTCTTTAATAAAATCTAGATGAGTTCATGCAGGGCTACTAGAACAAGAGTTGTAAGTACAAGTACAACTAGCATTCATGTGGTGGATGGAAATTCTTGAAAGAAGCATGATGAAAAAGAAGTAGCTATATGAAGAAGGTTCTAGATATGTACCAAGAAGGCCACTTCCTATGAAGAAAGGAATGACATGATGAACCAAGGAGGAAAGTGATCGATGGCTAATGCCCTACAAGGAAGAAGCTTGACTGAATTTCATGACATCAAGGAAAGAAATTGATCAAGCAGCTGAAGGACCCACAAAGAAGAAGCTGCTGATGAAAAGGAGAGTCCCTAGTTAAGAGGGAGCTCTGACAAGTCCCTAATTAGGAGGGAGCTTGGGCAAGTCTCTGGTTAGAGGGAGTTTGGGTACATTCTTTACAGGAATAGGCATATCTTCCCTAGTTGAGAGGGAGAGATAGACAGAACATTCTTGTCTTCACTTGGGAAGAAAGAATGGAGGATTGGGTAATCATTTGGCATCCGATGCTCTTTGAGGATGTGTAGGGCATCCAAGATAAGACTAGGCAAGAGGACTGATATTTTTTGAGGGCTGGGAACCCAAGATAAGAATAGTCCTAGAAGATCATACTCAATGAACACTCGGGTGGGTATTTACCTTGAGAGACAATGATGAAGGTGTTTATAGTCATTGGTTTCGCCAATATTGTGCTCTGATCTGATGAGAGATAGAGCTATCAGTCAACGCCTTGTTGTGGAAACAATGTTGGTTACTATGATGTTATACAAATGGGTTACCAATCCGATTCTTCTTATGAGAAATTCTTCAGATTGAGAATGACCAAGTACCATTATGAATACCTCCCTAGTTAAGAGGGAGTGTTGTAAAACGTAACTAGGTTCAGTCTTCATAATGACATGATCTTTGTAAATGATGAAATAAAAGAAACAAAATTATTTTTCTATGCCTTGGTACATGGGTTTTATGAGCAGGATGTTTTATTTGTTAGTGGCTCCCATTGAGAGCCTTAGTATTTATTATCGAGTCAAAGAGTCAATGTAATGTATGAAGAGCTCTTCTTGAGCATATGTAAAACATATATGAGTCTATGTCCAAGTCTAAATAGCCCTCCAAAAGACAAGCATGAAACTCCTTTGGAAGTCGACCTGCAAGATGAATTAAACAACTCAAGTCGGCTCTCAAATAAAGACACATCTCTTTGTGAATACAAGTCGGCTTAGATATGGATGAACAATTATATATAAGAGGCTATGCTCATTGCATAAAGATAGAGAAATAACTTCGCATCACTTTGAGATTTCAGTGATCAGAAAAGGTATGGATTCTTTGCTTCGGTGATCCATTACTGTGGAAGAATTCAGATGTCAAGCTACAACACAAAAAGATCAGTTAAGAAGCTTGGACTAAGGTGCAACAGTCAAGGAAGCCGGATGTCGAGGAAAGTAACCATGACAGAGAAGAAAGTTCAATTATCTTTCTATATGCCGGATGGGCATTAACATATAAGAACAGCTTGGGATGACAAAGGAAAATCGGATCTGTGGCACAGTAAGAGAGCTCAAACTGCTTTATGATTTTCGGAGGATGATCACTGTCATCAAATTAGATATCTTTTCGAATGGAGAACAGTGATAGGCTCAGACCTTTAGCACAATCATCAAGATCTCTAGCTTTGGTATCATTGCAGTAAGCAACTCGAAATCCTCTCTGAGGTTTCGTAAGAACAATAGCTATGAAAATTCTGTGATGCCACCTCCATTACAGTGTCAGTAATGGAACAATGAAGTATACCTCTGTTTCGGTGCAGTAAGATAACATAACAATTAGTTGTAACTACAATTTATATTAATGAAGAGCTCAGTGTTAAGACATCAATAAAGATCTCGGAATTAACAATGAAGATCTCAGTGTCAAGAATAAAGGATCTTAGTGTCAAGTCAGATCTCAGTGTCAAGAATAAAGGATCTTAGTGTCAAGTCAGATCTCAGTATCCAGACAATGATGAAGATCTCAAAGAGGACTGTCAAGAGAACATGTGTCTTGATCTTGGAGTGGATATTAGGTCAAGGGTCTTGGTCTTGGTATTCGTCAATTGGAATCTCTATAAGAAGAATTTGTGCGGGCTTTTCCTCTCAAAGAGTGATAGGCTATGGCCTTGGCAGAAAGCCAACATCTTGTGTTCTTGTGTCTTTTGGTAACTATTGGATGAAGTAAGAAAACACACTCTAATAATATCAAGTGAAGATTGTGCTAATAAGAGAAAAAAATAAAAAGTACCTCACAAATAGTTATCACCGTGAGAAGAATCTTATTCACCTAATTGCCCTAGATTCTTCAACACCTCTAAGGGGCCCTACAGACCTAAAACATCACGAGGCCGACTTGTAATAAATTTGGAGGCAAATTTAAAAATTCAAATTTCCTATTTCTTTTCCAAGATGAAAATATCGACCATGGCCACCATATTTTCAACACTCTCTCTTAGCCAGGGAGGTACTTTTGATTGTCTGTCTCAAGATCAATCTTTCCGACCAATCATAGGTCTCACAACCCATGGCCTAAGGAAGAGATTACAAATACAAATCTTTCTCTCTATCAGGATCAATCTTCCCGACCAATCATAGGTCTCACAACCCTTAGCCTAAGGGAGAGATCATCAATCTCATCATAAGGAAAGATACATAGCATCCAACTCATCTCAATACATCTTCCTGACCACAAGGTCTCACAGCACACAACCTAAGGGAGAAATTATCAAATCAATACATCTCCCTGACCACAAGGTCTCACAACACACAACCTACAAGAGGAATCAACAAATCAATACATTTCTTGAACCTCAAGGTCTCATAGCATGCAACCTACAGGAGGAATCATCAAATCAATACATCTCTCGGACCACAAGGTCTCATAGCACACAACCTACAGGAGGAACAATCTTCTCGATCAATCCATTGGTCTCACAGCCGCAATCTAAGGAAGATTTAGGATGTTATGTAATCAATGCTCCCTCTGCAAGGGGATTGTTAGTCATTCCAATTTCTTCACATAAACATCAACCAGTTCAACATTAGAAATGTAGCCATGGTGGATCTCAGTACTTTATCAAACATTTTAGCAAACAACAACTTCAGATGTTCATTCATCTTCAACCAGGGCTTCTCTCGGAAGCAAACATCAACAACTATCAATAGACAATAGTAGACCTCAACAGTGGCTTCTCACATAAGCAATCATCAATAACCATAGTATAGTCCAATAGACAATAAGTGGCTTCTCACAGAAGCAACTTTCAGTATCCATTGTCGAATCCAGCAGATAATAAGTGGCTTCTCACATAAGCAGGGCATCAACAACCATAGTAGAATCTAGCAGATCATAATCGAATTCAATAGATAACAATAGACTTCAGCAGATAGATCAATGAACCAATTAGTGAATCAACCAAGTCCAATATCAAAGTCTTGCAGCTTCTTCAAATCATTCATTAAGGAGATGTTGATGGACCTGTAGTCCATTGTGCCAAAGATATCACTAGGCTCATGCCTTTACAACTCTCTCTTACATAGAAGTCCTTTGCCCTTGTCAGAAATATATCATTGATACATTACGAGTTCATCTTTAGTCTATTTAGATTAGCATCACTCTTCAAAACTTCTAGCCACCTTCATGCTTCAATCAGGATGATCTTGTTTGCTCCCTTTGAGTATAGAGCCTATAATGAGTCTTCTTGTCACGTTATTCTTCCATTATTTCCAATGATTTGCCACACCTTGGCAGTCTTCATTATGTACCTGCAATCCTCACGAGGAGGCTATGGAAGAACAAGAACAAGCAAGCAAGCAAGCCAAGAGACTCATAATGAAACAATCAATAGAAATAATCAAGATAATACTTATCTTTTCAGAGTGTGTCGACTTCCTCTTAATATTAGCCTTCTCAGATCGAGTCAATCTCATCATATCATCAAGGAGTCCATACCATCAAAGAGTTCACATTTACATCATCAAGGAGTCCATGTCATCAAGGAATCCACATCATCATCAAAGAGTTCATGTCATTAAGGAGTCTTTTTGTCTTGATGGGGTTTTAACTCCAAACCCTAATGACTAGGATTTTCAAACCCCAACTCTTATCTTCATAAAGAGTTCACATTCACATCATCAAGGAGCATCATCATCCATATCACAACCAAGGAGTTGACCTTGTCCAATTCATCATCCAAAAGTTGACCTTGTCCATATCATCGTCATGTCATCATCAAGAAGTTTAGCATACTATCACCCTAGTACAAAATCCACATCAACATCAAGAAGTCATCAAGCAATACATATCATATATATCATGAAGGAGTCTATATCATCATTCATATCATTAAGGAGTCCAATCCACATCCTCATCAAGGAGTCCACATCAAGGAGTCCACTTCATCATCATTGTGAAGTCTACATCAACATCCCCAAGGAGTCCATATCATCATCATGAAGTCCATATGAGCATTAAAGAATTCACATCTACATCAAGAAGTCCATATCAACATTCATAAGAAGTTCATATCCATATCAGCATCCATAAGAAGTTCATATCAGCATAAAGAAGTCCATATCAGCATGCATAAGAAGTTCATATCAACATGAAGAAGTCCATATCAGCATTCATAATAAGTTCATATCCATATCAACATCCATAAGAAATTCATACCAGCATCAGGAAGTCCATATCAACATCCATAAGAAGTTCATATCAGCATCAAGAAGTAAGTGTTTCTTCTTTCAAACGAACATAATTAGTTCTAGGATTTGGTCCATTTTCATCTCCAAGCCCTACCTAGGGTTTACCAACCATAAACAATCCAATCATCAATGTTAGTAATGGTTAAAACAATAAAAGAAATATAAGATACCTATCTTTTGAGCTCATGACAACTCCCCCTTAATCTTAAGCCTTGTCAAGCCTGCCAATCAATCTCATCATCAAGATGTTAGATCTTCTTAAGCAAAAGCAATTAATACACAGGCCCTGGGCTTTCATTTCCAACCCTGTTTGACTTAATAAGGTTTGCAATCTGATTTGCTATGTTTTTGACTATGATTTAGAAAAACTCTTTCAGTCACTTCATTATTCTTGCTATCAGACTTAAGGATTGGTCCCTAGTCAAACCAATGTCAAAAAACTATCCAACACCCTGGGTTTTTCTTCAAATGTTCAGATGACACTTGTCCTTGCAAACTTCGTCAAATTCACATTTTTCATTGACAATCCTAGGGTTTACCAGCCCCTAAGGGTTTTCTTGATCAGACTCTTACAAGGATTTTAGCAAACCTTAAAACATTCATGAATAACTGGTCAGTCATTCAGACTTTCAACCCTTAGAAAAGTCTTAAATCCTCAGCAATAATCTGATCAGACTTTCAAGCTATGAAGGAGAGCTTTGTATTCTTAATATTCCTACCTTGCTTTTATTTGATTTCAACGATCAAAACTACATGATACAACATCAATGTGACAACTTATTCTCAAGCATTCAGTACTTAGCTACTTAAGAGAGTCAAGCAACATGTTTAGCAGATCCTTTTGAAACATAGTCCTTCTATTGAGACACAAAGCCAACCATCACGGTTTAAATGTTAGGTGACACGATCTTGAGCCCTATAAGAGTTGGCTCCTTAGCTTCTAGGTCAACTTTCTTTAGTGAAATTCGCCCACTCCTATATATACAAGGACCATCAGATAGAACAACCTTCTTTAGATTAGGCTTTGAAAGAAATTGGGCTTGAGGGCCTAATCATCCTTCTTGACTTCTTCATGATATTTAACACATGATCCTTCAATTCTTACAAACCTTCCAGAGAGCTCGAATGTCATCACCTTCAAACCTCATAGACTTTACAAATAGAGACATCTGTATGCTCATAAAAATAGATTTCAGAGAAGAGCCCAGACTACAGGACATAGGGCCATGATCTTCATCTTCTTAATTTTCGGATGTCTCCATTAGTGAATTTGAGCAGACCTCATCCACATATACAATCTCACTCTATAGAGAATAAGTGCCTCTTAAGTCCGCAAATCAGGTAGATTGGTTGTAGCTTGGATCAACATGAATTTCAGATTTTTCACTCATAAGAAATAGGGTCAAGGTCATATATGAATTGCCATCACTGCCATGTACAGGTCATTGCTATCTCTGCTATGTCAAAGGTTCATGTCATATCACTAATATTATACGAACTGTCATCACAAATATCAACGTATATCCAAAGGTATTTCATATGCGAGCTATGAAGGAGTAAACTGCAAAGGTATACCATGCGAGCCATGGAAATTGAATCACTGAGATATATAATATGTACAATCAAACCATAGAGATCATTCAGATGTCATGAGTCAAAAAGTTTCAACACAGAGATGGGCGATTAGACACAGAGCTCACATGAAGGAGCCATAGAGCTCGCATAACACATAATTTCAATTCTTTAGAGGCTTGCATATCCATAATGTTTCTCAGGAGATTCTAATATCAAAATGCTTTGAAGAGAATATTTTCCATAGGAAGTTTGTACAAGAGCTACATAAATAGGCACAACAGGAGCTCACACAATAGATCATAGAGATGTTTGCATAGCAGAGATAAATACCGCATATGAGTTGTCATCGCATTAGGATTGATCACAAGGCTCGGATCCATATTATCATCAATATATTTGAAGAATGATAATCTTATAGAATTTGGATGCCTTACCACAGCTCGGATGACTTACCACAACGCTGATGCTTACATAGTTTCCATGATCACTTCAGTCTTCTTCTGGGATCATAAACAGTTAGATACAAAATGAGAAAGCTCTTACCTTGCACTGAGTTCAACGAATCACAACACTTAGAATACTCATATACATAGGAACTTACCATACTTGGAACTTCTCCTAGGAACTTAACATACTCAGAACTTCGCATAGGAACTTAACATATTCAGAATTTCTCATATACACAGGAACGATCCACAAATAGAGGTTGGATGTCACAAAACTCGCACTTCTTAGAAAGAATTCAGCTGACCTTGATTTATCTTCTTTAAACTGTTGGCATTATGATACAGGTATTGTCCTTGATTGCAACTCACTCAGATGAAAGATCACAGTATAGTAGGTGAACAACAAAGAATTACAGATCAGTCTTCACATAATGAAGAAAGAGAGGTATACGTAAGTTCACCATTGACCAAGCTGCGTATACACGCAGGTTCACTGTATACAAGTCCCGTATACGTACACACACACTTTCACAGAAGAAAAAACACGTATACCTTGGAAAACTAAGTTTTTGGTCCGAAGTATTTGGTCCATGATATTTTGATCCGTGGTATTGGTCCAAGGTATCTGGTCCGAAGTATTGACCCTAGGTATTTGGTCCAAGGTATTGGTCCTAAGTGGTTTTGGTCCATGGTATTGAGAAAGGCTTAAAACTATAAAAGGAGGAGAAGATCATTAGGCCAGGGTGTGCAAGTATCGAATATCTAATGAAGTGTGAGATCTAGTATGCAGGTTATTGGGTTATGGTGCATTGTTGGATCTGAACCAAGGATGAACCTTAGCGGATGATAAGGGATTAGATCTAATGATGGATCGGGATCTTAAGGCGTAAAATGAACATCATTATGTGTTTTTGCTCATTTATATTCTAGATCTGAATACTGACGCATATATTATTCTGTAAATGATATTATCTGGGTATAACTGAGTCTGGAATAGCTGCAGAATTATGAATTAATATTTGCATATGTATATGCTGGTTGGCTTTGAGAAAAGCGCGTATACACTCAGGTTCGACACATGAAAGTAGCGTATAACTTATAAAATATGTTTTAGTTGCTGCTGCTTGCTGTTGCAGAGTTCTGGGTTCTAGTTTGGGTTCTAGTTACTGTATTCTGGTGACAGTATTATGAATGATCAGATTGATGGGTTGTCAAGTGATTGATTGATTCGGTTGTGGTTGGTTCAAAAAGTGATTGGTTGATGCAGATATATTTGATGATTGAATTACACTTATGATGTTGGTGATGAATCCAGTCTGAAAATTTATGAAACGTGGTCCCTGGAGGAAGATAGAAGGTCGTAGCCTTCTGTAGGTCGGCGCCTACGTACCAACAAACATATCGGCTAGTATGAAAGCTAAGGGGGTTGTAGCTCCCTTCTAGTAGTAGCTGGAAAACGAGAGAAGGTTGTAGCTTTCTGCAGGTAGAAGCCTGCGTACTGGTATAAGTCTGCACCAGTACAATATTGTAAACAAAATTTTCTTATTATTAAAAGAAGATAGAGATGACAACAACAGGTGGTTTTTATCCACATTGGGTTTCCACTTTATATCTTGGTGTTCATGTGTGATGCTTATGCTTTATTCTGCTTTTACTGCACTGTCTAATTAATATCTGACATACTGATTAAAGTTCAATACATGATAAATTGGGTAAATCAAAAAGTTCTCTGCATATACGCTGGTTGCTTTAATAACGGTGGTGTGTACATGTTGGTTCACTTAGCTAAAGTAGCGTATACAAATCTGCCGATGGAAATAAAAAATTATTGAGTTACTAATATTGATTCACCCCCCCTCTTAGTATTATTTCCAACATAAACTGCTCTTCAACCTTGCTCTGATTCCATGTTGATTTTTCTAGGGCACACACTAGAAACGAGTTTTCTTTTGTATGATACCTACTTCTAATGATTCAAATTTGCATTAATTCCACATAATATCATTAAGCAGTTACACAAAAGAAAATTCAAAAGTAAAGAATGAAAGAGCAATAAATATAATCATGAGACAATAAGACAAGAGGAACATAAAATTTAGGCCTGAGGCCAGGGCAAAACCCACAAGGGGAAAACCATTAAATCTTTTCTTATGCAAGAGAGAGAGTTCCAAATTCATTAATACATCAGAAATAATCATAGCAAATATAATAGTCAAACTAGTAACCAAGAGCATGATCAAGTGCCATGCCAAAAACCAACTTCCTAAAATTTCAGCCATCCCTAGAATTTTAGTTCTCCTGAAATTTCGGCCGCCCTCGTGTAATTTCGGTGGATCAAAAATGTATGAGACAAAATGGATGTGTCCAAATGAGGAGAAATGGTCTCCTTTATATAGCCAATGGGTGTCTCTAAGGGGCCCAACCGACCTAAAACATCATGAGGCCGACTTGAAATAAATTTGGAGGCAGATTTAAAAATTTAAATTTCCCATTTCTTTTCCAAGATGAAAACACTGACCATTGCTACCATATTTTTCAACACTAGATTTTTTGTTTGGTCGAACCATGGCCAATCCCTTTGGGTTCATCTTTGGCTCCTTTTGTCCTAGATAGGATTGGAGGGCCTTGGATGGTCTTACTTGAGGACTCGTGGTTCTAGGGGAGCCTACTTTTGTAGGGGTGATATCGGTGTATGGCCTAGTTTGACCCGTGTCAAGGTTGACCTATGTCTTACTAGATGGTTGTACGTCTATTGAGTTTGTATGTGGCCTTGGCGTTGGTGTAGCATCCCTCAGATAGTTCTCATACATGGCAATCTCACATATACAACTTTCCATGCTTCTCGAGGCAGTTCACATTTTCCAATGCATGTGGTCCTGAAAGTCAAAAAGTCAACTTGGCCTCATTTTGTTAAGCTTGATAAGAGGATGACATGCCACTTAGAATTTTTTTTCAACCTGTGAAAGCAATGATGAGTTACAATTGGTCAAAGTTGGTCAATAGGTACAAGTTTCGAGGTCGCACAATAGGGGCATATCTTAACAAATTTGACATGCAATACGTCAAAATTGGTTTATAGAAGAGGAGGAATAAAACCCATGGCTCAGTTTCTCCACATTCTCAAGGGCATTAGAGATCCACCAGGTGGGTGCAATGACGTGGCAGAGGCAATGATGATATGGCAACATAGGGCATAGTTTGGTCAAATGAAGCAAGACCTAGATGAAATCAGGCCAAGTTACAACAAACCGAGGAGGCAGAATTAGCAAATTCATCAAGGCATTGGAGATCTCAAGCAAGGGTGTTGAAGTTGATTTACTACTAGCCTTTTAAGTCAAAAATTAGTTTTCAAAGCTTCAAACACTCATAATGGACAGTCAATGTAATGTTGGGGTATCATTGGGTCATTCTCCAACTTCCAGACCATAAACAAAGGGAAAGTAGGACCTCCAAAGGAATTCTTGAGTCAATTTGACCCCTTAGTGGGAAAAATCATGAATGCGTTGTAATATTTTAATAAAAATTATCCGACATGTGGATGACCAGTAAAAGTTTTTTTTCTATAGGAGTCCAACTAGCCGTTATCTATTCGTTACAAAAGTTTTATAAATAGCTAATCTTTCCTCTAGAGTTGTTGTTGTCTTGTGAGATTAGTGCTATTACTAAAAGAACTCACTTGCAAACTCGTGTAATTTTTTTTTTTTTTTTTTTTTTTACAATTGTGGGTTCACTCCATATCTCTTTTTTTCTTGGTTATTTGTTGTAATCTTTTTAATCGAAGTTATTCTCATTTAGTAAGATCACATAGAAGCTAGGAGATCGAGCCATTGAGAGGCTACATAGCCACATGGAGGGGGGCAAACATTGTTCTTTTGTTGCAGGTGGGTCATTCCAACAAGGGTTGAACCATTCTAGCAAAGTACCTTAAGTCAGAAGTGGGTGCGATTTCTCTTGCAGACCAATCTTATTTCTCTGATTAATTGCAAGATCAACTTGGTGAGGAGTGTGTTTCACAACCCATCTCTTGACGTAAGGTTATTTTGGTACAATGTAAAAATTAGCAGCAACCATTTTATTTAGAAAAACTCAAAACTTTTATTTTTGTTTTAGTTTAGGAAATTTACTTGCTGATTTTTTGAAGTTATATCGCAATCAACAAGCTTATTCACTTTGGAATTTTGAAAAGAAAGCTAAATCTAACCAAGTTTTGATACATTGAGTTGGAATCATTTTGGATATCTTTACCCTCGTGTATCAAGTGATTTCATTATAGATATGTGCATTATAATGGCTGTTAATGAAGAAATATGCAACATTCGTCAAGGTTCTATGCTCATACCAAGTAAGTAATGCATTTGGAACCTCACATTCAGACTAGTATGAATTTATATTGCAGATTTACCGATTTAGAGTAAAAAATACAATTGTTTCCAATTGTTGTTAAAGTAAATTCAATTCTGGAATTTTTTTGGGCATAGTACCCAGTGGGAATTGATCCCAAGAATAGAGAAATACAATTACCAATGTGTTGAAAATTGATTTTTACTATTGTTTATAAGCTTGAAAGTGGTCTTTTAAGATCAAACTCATACCTTCCAGCTTCCCCACCTCTAGATCAGTGATTTATGAGTGCTCTGACACTCATTGGGTGGTTTGTTTGAGTGAAACTGGTTGCTATCCCTGCAATTTACTGCAGATTTTACTGTCTATTTGATAGGACAGCAAACAAATTCAATTTTTAACCCCTCTAACCAATAACCCAAACTGAAAAATAACTTTATAATTGGTTTGTATATTTTTCGATGTCAATTGAGTACTCACATGCCATATCTAACGTCATTTGGTGTAATGTTTTGTTGTTTTTAGTTTTCTGTTGTATATTTACATACATAAATGATAAATTAGCAAAGATAGATTTGAATTGACTTTTCCATCTCACTTTTTGACCCCATTTTAGGTACTAGTCTTACTAGGGTGGGTAGAGGTATTGAATGGAAATCCTTCCTTGATCCTTTAAGAGGAAGTTGGGCCTAAAGAGTGGGGGTTTGGGCAGAGGTGACAGTGGGCCCTTACACTGTGTGCGGATCCTAGCAAGGTGCACAGATCTTTGCAATCCTGCTAATCAGATCAGTAACTAGCCCTTACACATGAATGTGGCTTGGAACGTAAGGAAATGAATTTTATATTCTAATTTAATGTTGAGTGGAGAAGTGGGGTCTCTTGAAGGACAAAGAGGGCTCCCAAGACACTTCAAGGAAAAGTATAATTATAGGCCAAAGGAGAGGCTAGAAGACAAGAAGGAGAAGGGGCATTCTTCTCGTGAGGAGGTTAAAAGGACTTAACCTAGGTAGCTCTAAAGGTGTCGCAGTAAGCTAGAGAGAGGCCGAATGAAGGAAGAAAGCCGCAGTCTAGCAAGGAGAAAGGAGGCCAAGGAGGACATTCAAGTTTCTGTGGTAGAAAAGACAAGGTCGAGGGTGAGATAGGCTGGTTGCAGAGCTGAAGAGGGCTGGCCGACCCCTAGATATGTAGTAGCAGAAGAAAAGAACAGGCTGCAAGCTTGTTAGAGCATCCACAACTTGTTGTAGAAGGCCATAAAGCTTGTAGACCTACATGTTGCCCAAGGGGAGGCTTGGTTAGGCAGTCACATGCCTAGAAGTAGGGCTGCGGGACTAAACAGAAGGGCCAAGTTCTATTGTTGTAAAAGTGATTGGTTAGGGCTTGGTTGGAAAGTTAGAGAGAAGGCACTAAGTTCATTGATCAAGGTGTTGCCTCAGCAAGGAGGCCGATGACAACAAGGAAGATCCGGGGCTAAGATGTGATCGTAGGCTATTAAAGGAGACTAGTTTAGGGTTGTTGTAGTAGCCTACAAAGTAGCAAAAGAAGTCTGTTAGTGAGAACAAGTGGGATGGGGCTTTAATAGGGCTGCAAAAGCGAGGCAGCGACCAGGTCGAAGAGGTCGCAGTTCGAAGGATGTTGACTGTAGCCTAGACTGAGGTTTGTTAGGGTTGGTCACAGGCTAAGCAGAAGTTGGAACAAACTGGCCAAGGGACAATAGGGGACCTAGGGATAAAGGAGTAGGTCTAGGTATGCAATTTAGTATTTTGGTGATTTAATATGCGTTGGTAAAAGCCCTAGTTGTTACAACTATATGATTTAGATAATTGTAAGTGTAGTTGTATTTTGAGCAGAGGAGGACCTAAGGGAATTGGCCTCTGCCTTGGGTATTTAGTCGAAGAACAAACTTTTATATTTGGCATTGTTTGGGGATTCTAAAGGGCCATGATCTCTGGTACAGGAGCCCCTTGGTTTTCTTGTTAATGAACAAATAAGGAACATGTTCGGGCATTAAATATTGTGTACTGTATTGATATGATTGCTATTATATTTCCACTGTGCAAAGTTTTTTGAAGTTAGGCACTACTAGTGTGTTTATGTTCCTAGCTAAGGCATATACCAAACCTAGAGCATGTGGAGATTCTGACATGGTATCAAAGCTACTTTGAAGGGAAGCTAGATTAGAGTGTGCACAAGTGTCAGCTCTAGGAGGGAGCTGTGAGACTATTGCAGGAAGCAGTAGTGTTGCCAAATGAGTTGGCTAGACATGGGGTTGAAAGTTTAGATAAGGAGCTATGGATATGTTGGACTGGTTTGGTGATGAGATAGGGTGGGAGTTCTGGTGGATTGGTCGAAAATTTGGTGCACAACTGTATGTTGAGTGGCAGATTTCCAACACTGTTGATAGACTTTCGTTGACTTGTCAAAGGAAGTTGAGACAACTCAGGAGCCTTTGCAAGGACTGCTTTGGCATGGACGAGGTAGCTTCGTGTGGATGGCAGGTTGATTATGAGATAGTATCTTCACTGGGTTGCAGAGTTGCACATCCAACAGTGAAGCCATGTGCATATGTGCTGTTTGACCTAGGAGGATGAGGACACTTGTAGAGTTGAGTTGCGGTGGTTTAGAGTGGACTAGGCCAAGTGTTCAACCACAACTTAGGACTGAACTTGGAAGGACACAAGTTCAATTGCAACACTTTTTGGGAGGGAAAGCAGAGTGATCCAAGAGGGGGTTGTGTAGGCTCATAAGGAGTCTGGCTTTAGAGAAAGATTGTGGGCTCAAAGGGAGAGTTAGCCGGCTAGTGGAAGTCTAACCTTCAAGTACAAGCGAGAAAGTGGAGTCTTCCAAACCATGCAAGGAAAGTCATGGTGTGTGCAAGGAAAGCCGTAGGCCATGCTAGGAAGTCATGGTGTACGCAAGAAAACATCATGGTACATGCAAGGAAGCCACGCACCATGCAAGGAAAGTCATGATCATGCAAGGAAAAGTCATGACACATGCAAGAAAGTCATGGTCATTCAAGGAAATGTATTGGACTTGGAGATTTCTAGTAACAAGGGAGGTGATGCTTTCAAGTGGGAGGCTTCTAGGAACATGGTGTCTTTGAAGATTTAGGTCTTTCAGAAGGATGTGGTTGCGAATCAGTTTCAGAGGCAGGGCCACTTCCAGGTGATGGTGGAAATACCTTCCTCACTAAGAGGGAGTTGAAATTTGGTAGCTCAGTAGGTATTTCCGAGTGGAAAAGCCTTGGGGACTATTTGGGTGAGGCACCCAAAGTGGGTGGGCTTGGAACCAAGGAAATGAATTTTATATTCTAATTTAATGTTGAGTGGTGAAGTGGGGTCTCTTGAAGGACAAAGAGGGCTCCCAAGAAACTTAAAGGAAAAGTATAAAGGCTAGAAGAGAAGAAGGAGAAGGGACATTCTTCTTGTGAGGAGGCTAAAAGGACTTAGCCTAGGCAGCCCTAGAGGAGCTTCAGCAAACTAGAGAGAGGCCGAATAAAGGAAGAAAGCCGTCTAGCAAGGAGAAAGGAGGCCGAGGAGGACATTCAAGTTTCTGTGGTAGAAGAGACAAGATCGAGGGTGAGATAGGCTGGCCGTAGAGCTGAAAAGGGCTGGCCGAGCCCTATATCTCTAGGAGCAGAAGATAAGGATAGGGCACAGGCCTGTTAGGGCATCCATAGCCTGTTATAGGAGGCCACAAAGCTTGTAGACCTACTCGCTGCCCAAGGGGAAGTTTGTTTAGGCAGCCACAGGCCTAGAAGCAGGGCCACGGGAATAAACAAAAAGGCCGAGTTCTGTGGTTGTAAGCCTGGTTGGAGAGTTAGATAGAAGGCCAAGCCCTAGTTTGAGGGCTGACTGATCAAGGTGCTGCCTCAGCAAGGAGGCCGAGGACAGCAAGGAAGATCTTGGACTAAGAAGGTGTGACTGTAGGCCATTAAAGGAGGCTGGTTTAGGGATACTGTAGCAGCCCGCAAGGTAGCAGAAGTCTGCTGGTGAGAACAACCAGGATGAGGCCTGAACAGGGCTGCAAAAGAGAGGCCGCAGCCAGGTGAAAGGGGCTTCAGTTTGAAGGACGTTGACTGCAGCCTAGACTGAAGTCTGTTAGGGCTGGCCGCAGGCTGAGCAGAAGTTGGAACAGGCTGGCCAAGGGACAGCAGGGGACCTAGGGCTAAAGGAGCAGGCCCAGGTACGCAGTTTAGTATTTTGGTGATTTAATATGGGCTGGTAAAAGCCCTAGTTGTTACAGCTGTATAATTTAGATAGCTGTAGGTGTATTTGTATTTGCAGCAGAAGAGGACCTATAAGGGAACTGGCCTCAGCCCTGGGTATTTAGTCAAAGGACAAACTTTTATATTTGGCATTGTATTGGGCCAGATCCCTGGTACAGGAGCCCTCTGGTTTTCTTGTTAATGAACAAATAAGGAACATGTTTGGGCAATATGAATAAATATTGTGTACTGTATTGATCTGATTGCTGTTATATTTCCACTGCGCAAAGTTGTTTGAAGTTGGGCACTACTTGTATATTTATGTTCCTAGCTAAGGCATAGATCAGACCTAGAGTGCATGGAAATTCTAACATGACTTTTTTACATTGTTGAAATATAATATTCATGACTAAAACATTAACATAATAAGCTCATCAATAAAACAGCTTATATACACATTAGTGTGCTTGCATAATAAATATGTGTTTAAGTTCACAACAAACTGTTATAGGGATCTGCCTCGTTCATGTGCATAAGGTTGGTTCCCTTTTGGAATAAGGACTAATCACCAATTATAAACATTATATAACTAGACAGATAGACATTGGGTTAATTGGGGTTATCTTGGGTGGTTGGGCAGAATGGTTGTTATCTCCCCCATCCAGGCTTAATTCCCTGTGAGTGACACGATGATAAGAAACATTGTTGTAGTGACCCTCACTCTCGCCTTCAGGTTGAGAGAGGATGATTTCCCTTGAAAAAAATATAGATTGACATTGGAAATGCATCTTATTTTACATTACTGCACAAAAAATACATCAAGGCATACATATTACTAATTATTCATGAACCAGGCTGGGACTATACAGAATGCCCCTCACAACATAGGCAAGCAGTGTCAGAGTCTCTGCCCTATCCCTAGTCTCAAGAGAATCTATATGTCGTGCGGAAAATGCCAATCCTGCTGTTCATCCCTTTGACATCTCCTTTTTGGAATTTTTTTTTCTCTATGACCAAATGTTGCTCCATGTTCCTGTCATGTTTTCTGATTACTCACACTAAGTTCAGTAGTGAGGGGAGTGCCTCAGATATGCCCTTGTAATCAAGTAGCTTCTAGTAGATATCATGATGCTTCCAAAGCCAAAAATATACAATTAGGAGCCCAAAAGCCACCCTTGCTGAATGGATCTTTGGATCAGAATGACCTTTCACAAGTTCTTATCTACACGAACTCTTGTTGAGAACCTTCTCCGTCTTTGCTCCTACGGTGTGGAATGTAGACTCCTTTTGCTGCTCTGTATTTTTGTTGTCTAGAAAGCGCTGTTAACATTTTCATGAATATTTTTGTGCTTTCATATAGTTTTCCATTTTGACCTAATCAGCTAGCCATTTTTTGCATGTTTTTCTTTATTTAAAGCATGTATAATTCATTAAGAGTAGTGATTTGATAATTTCTGTAACATTTTAGACATGTACGGTATGCATGCTTATAGGTTGCTTTACAATGCTTTTTGTTGCTTATTGTTCTTGGTGTGATCTAATGTTTGTCATTTCATGTGTATCACTTGTGTTTCTATCTTATGCAGGGTCCCCTGTCATCATCATTTCCCATTGAGAACAGAGATACTCCTGTTAATCTAAGGGCATTAAAGAATCACCTTGACAAGACAAAGAATTTTTCCTATGTGAAGCGTATATCTGATTTTCACTTATTGCTTCTTCTGGCAAAATATCTTGATGTTAACACAGATGTTCCTCAGTTAGCAGCATGTGTGCAAGCACAAGCATCTATACCAGAAGGATATCAAATCATCATAGATTCTCTAGCAAGTAGCTCTGGCAATTGAAGCTTGTGTAGTTAAAAAAGTGGTTACATTTTTAATCTAGTATTCTGTTAGATCGTAACATTTCATTGAATTTGTAGTGTTCAAGTTATGATGATTATATTGTAATTTCATATCAGTTTTGCATTCATTATAGATGTTATCTATTTATTGGATGCTTATCAAAACAGTTATGAATGATGAATTTGCTGCAAGAAGAATAGTTCTAGTTGAGTAAGAATTATATTATATACATGTTACGTGCATCCAAGAAGCATGGTTAGAGAAATATTGGATTAGAAGTGAAATGCAATTTTTGTGAAATGTCTTTTTTTTATAAGGCTTTACAAACACGTGATCTTCATAATTCCCTCTATTATGTTATCTGTGACAGAATGCAATGCTCTGAATAGATGGTTGAGAAGAAATATTGTACATACTATGTAGCACTACAGCTGGAAATAATTTACTACAATATATAGGAGTCACAAGTTCAACTGTTGTTAGCTAGGATATGGTAGTTATCGTATGGAAGCTGGGACTGACCCATCAAGATAAAAATCTGCTTCTATTTCATGAAATATTGTCTTGTATCCTGTGAAGACATTCCATCTTGTCTCTACATTGTATTGTACTACCTCTGTTTTGCTGTTTTGGTGGTACCTTAATCTACTAGGTTACCTCACACGTCCTTACCCCCCCTCATGTCACGTTTTTTACATGGCAGACATTTCACATGCATGACATGTGTCTGGCACTAGTTTGATTTGTCCTGTTCACAGAACCTGAGTTTGACTAATAGTTCGATTGTATAGAACTTTGAAATAAAGAGAACTTTTAGATTTAGATAAAGAAGGATTGGCACGTGAAAATAGCAGTTTACAGGAAAGGCAGAATCGGTAAATCAACAACTAGTTGATAATATCTCAATGCCTCTAGTTAGACGTGGTTTCAAAAGTGTTACAGATCGTGTGATCCAAATACGATAGTACTTTTACGGGATTTCATAATTTAAGGATTTTCATTATGAGGATATTTGGCCAAAGATGTAATTCACAAGGGTTGGGATACGATCCCTATTCGTGTCCCAAATTCTGACACATGTCCAGTGGAATAGCATCCCTTGACCTTCTAAAATCCATTTTTTGCCTCATTCTCACAATTTAGTGACAGTTTTGGAGCTGGTTTTGGAGTGCACGAAGGGCAATTAATCAATGTTAGGAGGGATTCCGCTAGGAAGTGGATTTGTCAATGCCCTACTAATGCTATGTACTTAATGGTGACTAAGTAAAAATGACATTATCCTTTATCTTTCATTTTCATATACTTAAATTTTAAACATTATCATTAATTGTTTTAGGATGTTTGAGAGTGGTTCCAACCTCATTGTATTTCATATGGAGAAAGTAGAAATTTTAGATCCCACTCAAAATCTAGCAGACTTAACAATTTTCAGGATTTCAAGATTCAGAGGATTGCAAATTTCCATTCCATTTTGTCATGTATGAGGGTATGGAACTAACATTTAATCAAGAGTACCAAACCCTTTATATTCCTTGACGTTAGTGGTCATGATTATTAAACTCCTCTATCACGACCCTAGTAAAAATGTACCATCACTAACAAAATCTTGATTTGACATGTTAAGCTTTTTCCATCTTATTTTAATTCTTAAAGAGCGATATTAATGATGAGGATCCCAATATAGGCAATGGTTTTAGTGATATGTAGTATTAGTTCTTTGTTGTAGCATGAATTTTTTTGGACTCTAGAGGCCATTGGGGCATCTTTGTTGATGTATTTCTAGTTCAGAGTTGGATTGCACACGACACTATTTTGGTTGTATGATTGAATTTGTATCCGGGGTTGCCATGTCTCGTGTCAGACACTCGTATTTGCATGTCTTCCATGTCCTGTGTCATCGTGTCAGGTGACTTACTTCATATATTGATTGAACACGTTTGCTTATTGTTTCTCTTGTTAATGAAAATTCCTTGATCCCTTGAGGTCAACAGTGGGCGATGTGAAATCCATTTCAGATTATTTTAACAGAAATATTTGCTCTGTTTGATTATGCACACCTGTTCATTTGAAGCATAAACTTGTAGATTGAATTATACTGAAATTATTAGGATTGACAATAAAAAGAGTCAATTTCATGATGTTCCTGATGTCTAGGGATGTACATATTTTCATTATTTAAGGTTTGCGTGGCTCTAGGTTTTTGTTTTTGTGTTTTGGGATTCCTGTCCTGTATAGTTCGCATGCATGGTGGCTAAAAGGTTTGAGGGTTGTTTGTAGTTGGCTTCTCTGTTTTTGTGGATCAACTTGTCAGTTGTGAAGTAGAGGTTTCATTTACTCTTTGCTATAAAATAAATTTATTTTTCTCTGGATCGTTGGTCGATGTTGTACATAGATTATCTGTGGCTACTCCAAGTAAAAATGTGCATACGTGGAGGTTAGCCAGTGTTTCTTTGCCCCAAATGAATTTCAATAAAGTCCAAGTAGGTGCTTGGCACATCCCAGGTTGGAGCCTGGGTGTCTTCATCAAGGGTTGGAGCCCTACCCATATTGTACTTTATTCATTATAAAGATTATATTAATAAAAACGTTTACTTATTTTGTTCATTTTTGTGTTCTAAATATAAGTGATCTAACTGGTAAAAGTAACAACTAAAAAGAAACATTGATTCACCCCCCTCTCAGTGTTGCCAACAACTGGTATCAAAGCTAATACCTTCACTCAAAGCCTAACAACTTGAAGGTTGATTATTAGAACACAAATGGCGAAGCCAAGGAAGAAAGTATCCAATCCTCCTAAAAATGTGTCTCCCTGAACCACTGAAATTGAAGTCATTCAATTTGAGAAGGCTCCATTGTTCAATGGAAACTTTGATATATGGGAAGCAAGAATGAGGAATTTCTTAAAGACTAAAGGCATTGAAGTCTGGAACTCGGTGATTGTTGATAGCATAATGGATGGAGAATCCAAGGAACATAATACAAGAGCAATGAAAACAATCTTGAATGGGCTACTTGATTTCATGAAGGCCAATTTTGAAAAATGTTCGTCAACAAAAGGCATATGGGATAAACTTCATGATCTTCACTCAAAAGGAGCGTTGACAATAATCTCTAGTCAAGAAAATGATGGAAAACAAGAAGGAAATCCAAAGCCCATAAAGGACGCTAAAGATAAGAGTGATAACATCAAGGCTAACGAAGATCTAGAACATGAAGAGAATGAAGAAGATTTTGAAGAAAATATCCTCACTAAACTTATGGATGCCATAAGAGAGATTAACAATTTGAAAAATGAAAATGAGGAACTTAAGAAGAAAGCGCAAGTTGGTGACCAGGACAAGACAAGGAAGGAAGTTGACCTTGTCAAGCTTTTTTAAAATTGGCATCTAGGGCCAAACTCCATGTGGGTCAGCTTATTTATGGCAGCTGATATTTTTATTGGATCCCTCTCATTGAGAGGTGTAGGATTGATCTAAAGATCATCC
>APFE031291920.1:57838-158319 GCA_000404065.3 Pinus taeda
GTATCAGAGCTGAGGTGAAGACAAAGCCCGAGCAAGAGCAAGAGCAATCACCGAAGAGAAGATTGGCAAGGCTATCCTAAAAGAACTATGGGGTCCTCAACACTCTTTCTTGTTGAACACAAGCTCCGTGAGAAAGCTAACTATCACAGATGGAAGATGTCTATCAAACTAACCCTAGAAGAATAAGGAGTGTTGGACCATGTGAGAGGCAATATTATTGAGCCTCCATCAAATGCACCTCCTGCTGTCAGGAACAAATGGAAGAACAAAGAAGTTAAAGCAAAGAAGATCATCCGGGACTCTATCGACAAGCACTTGGTGGCCTACATCTCTAAACTGGACACCTCCAAGGAAATCTATGATAAACTGGTGAGTTTATTTAAAGTTAATGATGCAAATCAAGTTTTGTTTCTTAGAAATAAGCTGAGGGAAATCAAGAAGGAGAGTATGCAAGCATACTTCTTAAGAATCACCGAGATCAAGAATGATCTCCTATCCATTGGGGAGACTATTGCTGATAGGGAAATGGCACTCACGACTCTTGGAGGATTACCATCCAAATGGTACGTGTTCAAGACTACTCTTCTGAACAATCATGTAATTCCTGGTTTCGAGGAATTAATGGCTAGATGCATTCAAGAAGAAACAAGGGTAGAAGAGCAAGAAATGCCCTTGCCTAAAGATCCTCCTGTTGCCTTTTCTTCTCATGCTAAGAAAATAAATAATTCCAAGACTAAATCAAAAGGAAAGGCCGGACCTAAGGGTGGAAGAAAAGGATGATGTTACATCTGTGATAAAGCAGGTCACTATGCAAGGGAGTGCCCTGATAGAAAGGACTCACACCAGGATGATGATCAAAATCCCTATGATGGCAATCAAAGGAATGACAAATTCAACAACAAAGGTAAGATGAGAGCTAGGAATCAAGGAAGAGGACAAGCATTCAAGAAGGCTAGAAATTCTAGGATGTGCTAAATGCACCTGACCTCTGAAAGAACCTGGTGTCCATCTCGGCAATGGAAGACAAAGGCTACAAGGTAACCTTCAACGATGGCAAGGTACTTATATGGAAAAATAATGTTAAAGATTCCTTTACTCTTGGGTTTCGTGTTGATTCATTATATCAGGTCGATGGAAGTTCGCTAGGTGTCATGTCTTATGACACATCTCTTTAGTCCGAACTTTGGCATCGGAGGTTTGCCCACCTTCATTACAAAGTTCTACCCGATGTAAGGCAGATGGTAACAGGGATGCCCGAATTCCGAGTAGAGAAAGAAGGTGTATGTCTAAGATGTGCTGAAGGAAAGCTCAAAAGGGGACTATTCCCCTCAAGTCAAAGCAAGACCTTCGATATATTACAGTTGGTTCACTCAGGCATATCTGATGCTGGCATTAAGAGGGAGACTACTACACAACATACTCCTGAGCATAATGGTGCGGCAGAAAGGAAGAACCATACGATTGTGGAAGCTGTCTCTATGGGTAGATGATGTAACAATGCCTGATGTGGAGGAACCCATGGATCCTATTTATCCACCTGAGCCTCCCTCTTCTAGGAAGAGGCCTTCATGGCTTAGGGGGATACTTGATGATGCTGAAGGACATGCTGCACCTTGAGGAACCTTCTGTGAAAGTAAGAAACCTAACAGGTATCAGCAATACTTGACCATCATGAGCATGATTATACAAAATGAGCCTTCATCATTCTTAGATGCCGTCAAGTATCAAATATGGAAGGATGCTATGACCTAAGAACATGGGTTTACTATGCAGAATGATGTCTGGGAAGTAGTTCCCAAACCCTTGGACAAGAAAGTTGTCACTTCTAAATGGCTTTACAAGATAAAGCATGCAGCAAATGGAAGTACAAAAAAGTATAAGGCTTGTTTTGTTTCTCGTGGTTTCTCCCAGAAGGAAGGTATAGACTATGATGTGATATTTGCACCTGTTGCCAGATATACGACCATCCGCTTGATCATAGCCCTTATGGCTTCACCAGGATGGAACCTACATTAGACGGATGTCAAGACTGCATTTTTGCACGGTTCAATCAAAGAAGAGGTCTATGTGGAGCAACCCAAAGGATTTGAGATTTATGATTGAAAATCTCATGTATGCAGGTTAAAGAAGGCTCTTTATGGGCTGAAGCAAGCACCCCGAGCATGGTATGAGAGGATTGATAGCTACTTGATGAAGCTGGGATTCACTAGGAGTGAAGTCGATCCTAACCTTTACTTTAAGGTTGAAGATGACAAGCCTCTCATACTGGTGCTGTATGTGGATGAGCTCTTTCTAATAGGTGTAGACCCTCTCATTCAAAATGTAAGAGGGAGTTGGCTTCTGAATTTGAAATGAAGGACCAAGGACTTGAAGTGTGGCAGAAGCCAAGGGAAATTTTCCTATCTCAAGGAAAATATGTGGTGAAGATTCTGGAAAGATTGGTATGGTGGATTGCAAGCCTATGACTACCTCGAGGATCTTAACTTTCAGAAGTTATATGGTAGTGATTGTTGAACCAGATTTTGGAAATGCCTCTGAGTCTCAAAAACTCATTCACATTGATGTTCTTGGTGAACCTCCGTCCGAACATATGTTTTGCAGTTAGCATTGTGAGCTCATATTTGGTTGAGCCTCACTAGATTGGTGTCAAGAATCTTCTGATATGTCTTCAGGACATAATCTCTCATGGATTGAGATACATTGCCGGAAATATGAAACTGCATGATTATTTGAATGTTGATTAGGAAGGTAATGTGGAGGATCACTAGAGCACTTTTTAGTGCTGCTTCTCTTTGGATTCTGCTTCGATATAATGGATGAGAAGGAAGCAGAAGTCGGTTGCCATAAGCACTGCTGACACTGGATACATATCTATGAGTATGAACTCGTATGAAGCTGCCTAGTTGGGGAAGCTCTTCAGTGAGCTGTCTGAACACATACCACTGTGATTCTCTATAACAACCAGAGGTGGGATTCGATTATTGAGGAATCCCATATTCGTCGATTTCTCCAGTAGATGACATCATCTGGGATATGGTAAGTCGATGAGCAAGGAGGCTCCATCGCATTAAGATGATGTATAGGTTGATACACCTTGTCAAAGCCCTGAGGAAAGATATAATCTATGATTTTCCCAAACGACTTGGAGTCGTCAAGAAACCCTTGTACAAGGGTCTTACATGTTGCATACATTGAGCTTTGGGAGCTCTAAGGGCTTGCGGTTCTCACTGGAGCAACATACGACCACATGGTGACTCACCCTCTCCTAGTGGTGTGCATTGGAACAAGATGATTCGCTCTCTTGTGGGATAAGATGATTCGCTCTCTTGTGGAATAGGATGATTTGCTCTCCTGTGTAACAGGATTAATGTGTTATCCTGTGAGGCCTGGATTGATATGTTCTCCATGGCAATTGTAGCAGGATTGATGTGTCCTCCTGTGAGACCTAGATTGATGTGTTCTCCATGGCGATTGTAGCAGGATTGATGTGTTCTCCTGTGAGGCCTAGATTGATGTGTTCTCCATGGCGATTGTAGCAGGATTGATGTGTTCTCTTGTGAGGACAGGATTGATTAGTTCTCCTGTCGAGGCATCCTACCTATGCAGTCTAGGACTCATGGGAAGTACCTCTCATCTGATCAATGAGTAGGGACCATAGTAGTACCGATGGACGCATCGCTGTATCTACCGTACTCCCTACGCTAGGATGACCTCCATTGATCTAGGATCAATGATACTAGTCTGGGACCAGTGGTACATACTCTGAGACTGACTTCGTGTCAGTGCAGTATTGGTCTGGGACCAGTGAGAGTGGTACATACTATGAAGTTGACTTCAGGTCGGTTGAGACTGGTCTAGGACCAATGGTACACTCTCTAAGACTGCGATACTGGTCTGGGAACAGTGGTAGGAGTGGTACTTACTATGAAGCTGACTTCGGGTCAGTTGAGACTGGTCTGGGACCAGTGGTATGCACTCTGAGACTGACTTTGAGTCACTAGAGGATGATACTGGTCTGGGACCAATGGAGTTGTACTCACTATGATGCTGACTTTGGGTTGGTTGAGACTAGTCTGCGACCAGTGGTACATAATTTGAGACTGACTTTGAGTCAGTATGATACATCCTCGATCATTTCTTCTTCTTCATAATTCGGACAAACGTAGAGCAGAACAGAGCAGAACAATACAGATCAGTACAGAGTAGAACAAGACAAAGTAGAACAGGAGGAATAGAGCAGAGCAGTGCAAAGGTCAGGCTATACAGGGTAGTGCATTTGATGGATGAATAGTAAGGACTGATAGACAAATTGAAGATGAAGTTCTCCCTAGTTGAGAGGGAGTGTTAAAATTGGAAACTAGGGCCAAACTTCATGTGGATCATCTTAGTCATGGTTGATAATATTTTTATTAGATTCCTCTCGCCGAGAGGTGTGGGATTGATATAAAGATCATCTGATTCCGATAAGTGTTCATGGAGATATGAATTTATTTTGATTACGGAATTATTATCAAGCCGACCTACAACTCATGTAGGCTCAGAAGCCCAAAAATTGCATCTATTCAATCACTAACGTTATATATAAATATGGGAGGAATTTTCCTCACTTGACTCACTTATATCATCACATCTCTCTCTCTCTACTGCGCAGAAAAGAGTCTCTTCTCTACTGCACAGAAAAGGGTCTCTCCCTCACACATGTGAAGCTGGAAGCTACTGAAACTGGAGATGCAACTGTAGAAGTAAAGTTTGACCTGCATGGACTAGAATATCTCTTCATTTGAACTGCGCTGTAGGTTTATCTGAACCTCCTCTGAAAGCCGCAACTTTTGGTGGTGGAATCAAGTCAATCCGACAGACGGTTTGCAAGATATCGACTGCCCTTGTTTGAAGGAAGCTGCTGAAATTGAAGCTGCAATTGCAGAAGTAAAGTTTGACATGCGTGGACTAGAAGATCACCTCATCTGAACTACGCTGTAGGTTCATCTGAACCTCATTTGAAAGCCACAACTTTTGGTGGTGGAATCAAGTCAATCCGACGTACGATTTGCAAGATATCGACTGCCCTAGTTTAAAAGAAGCTGCTGAAACTGAAGCTGCAACTGCAAAAGTGAAGTTTGACCTGCGTGGACTAGAAGATATCCTCATATGAACTGTGTTGTATGTTCATCTGAACCTCCTATAAAAGCCGCAACTTTTGGTGGTGGAATCAAGTCAATCTGACGGACAGTTTGCAAGATATCGACTGCCCTAGTTTGAAGGAAGCTGCTGAAACTGAAGCTTTGGATGGTCGATGGAATGGTGTGATGAATGCATTGAGTTTTTTTTTGAAATCCATGTATATATATCTAATGGCACATAAAATTATTAAAAGGGTTGAATCTTTGGTTCCTTTTAAAAGGACATGATGGGTCAAAGGTGCTCCCATAGTGCTTCCATGGGTGGTATAATATAAAATTTTTTTGGTGTCTTCCTTCTAAAAAATAATCATAAAAATTATGGTATATAATACATATGGATAATGTATGAATGTAATGGAGTGTATACTTTGAGTGGTGATATATTATGCATAAGATACATAAATATATGGTATAATGGAAAGTGGAGTCTTTTCATCCATATAATTAAATTAATATTTTACGCATAGAAGACATCAAGTAAGGTTGTGATTTTGAATCGAAAGAAGATAGACTTTTTGATGATGCATTCAATCATAACCATAGTGGGAGTAGTTTTCATAGGCAAAGAGAACTACCATGAGTGGTCCAAGAAGATAAAACACACCCTTATTTTCAATGAGTTGTTGAAAGGAATTTGTGGAGGAGAAGGAGACAATGAACCGGAGAAGTCCACTTTTGATAAGGAGCTTGCCATATGGGAAAACAAGAATAGAAAGGTCTATGCCTTGATTGCAACATATGTAAATGAAGAGGTGACTCCACATATTTCTCCATTTTCAAATGCTTTTGAAGCCTTAAATAAGTTGAAGGAATTGTATGGCTCACACTTTGAACATGAAGTCGTTCAATTGATGATTAAGTTGTTCAATATTGAATTGAAAAATGATGACCTTGTTTCCTTAGCATCACAAGTGAGATAAATTATGCATGACATAAAAGCGACTGGTGTTGAAATAGATATTCCTCTCATAGCTTATGTCAAGGCACTATATCCCACCTATTCACATTATCTTGAGTCATTGCAAGCAAGTGGCAACCTTAAGGAGATTACTTTTAACTCCCTTGAAAAGAAGTTTGCTGAAAGAGAGAAGGATTTTGGGAGCAAGACAATGCCTCAATTTTTTGAAGAAGCGATGCGGCTTGCACAGAAAGAGAAGAATCATACACAATATTATTCTAGAGGAAGAGGTGGTTGAAGAGGAAGAGGAAGGGGAAGGAAGAATTTTAGAGGCAGGGGGGGCAGGCATTTCCAAGGAGAAAGCTCTGATCTTCATTGCATATGATGCAAGAGAGATGGAAATGATGCTTTGACATGTAAGATACCTTGGGACAAAATCGAGCAGGAAAGAAACGAAGGAAAAGGTAAAACACTTGACAAAGGAATAGGTAAATCACACGAGTCCGCTCATTATGTTGTGGCACATTGCAACATTGGAGTTACTAAAGACTTATTCAATGCTTCACTTTCTTCATAGAAAGATGCTTGGTTGCTTCATTCAAGAGCAAATTTCCACATGAATTTAAAAAGATATTTCTTTGAAGAATTCACTGATAATTTTGATGGAGTAGTACACTTTACAAACAAGTTAAAACTCAATCCACCAGGGCTTGTCACCATCAGTCTCACACTGCTTGGTCTTCCAGACTTTCTTTTACATGATGTTCTATACTTTCATAGTTGAGAAGAAACTTGTTGTCTTTGGTCCACATCCACCAGCAAGGACACACAATTCATATATATGATGGCAAGGTCGAGGTCAGAAAAACATCAGATCACTCACTTGTCATGTATGGGATAGAAAAATAAAGACTTCTAAATCTGCAAGGAACCTCTGCTCAAGCACATAACTTTTCATTCAGTTTTCATTATGCTAAAGATACATTTACATCAAGTCTTTTATGGCATGCTATATTTGGACGTTAGAACTATGACAACCTCCATTTGTTAAAGAAAAATGGTATTACTAGTTTACCTACAATTCCTAAGAAACTTAAGAAAAGTGATGCTTGTATCTTAGGAAAGCACAACAAACAATATTTTCATGATTCTCATTCCAAAGCACATAGAAAACTTGAACTCATTCATTCTGATTTATGTGTCCCAATGCATGTTCCTTCTGCAAATGGTAATAAATATATGATGACATTTATTGATGACTACACTAGAATGTGTTGGGTTTTTTATTGAAGAACAAATATGAAGCATTTGAAAAATTCAAGAACATTCATGCATGGATTGAAAATGATGCACAATATCATATTGGCTCTATTCCTATTGATAATGGAAAATACAAATGAATTTGAAAATTATCTTCACTAGCATGGGATCAAACATCAAACAATTATGCCTTATAATCCCCAACAGAACAAAGTAGCTGAAAGAATGAATAAGACAATCTTAAATATGGTACATTTGCTGATGTTTTTCAAGAATGTTAAGATGATGTTTTGGGCTGATGCAATTCTATGTGTTGTGTATATAAAGAATACATGTCCATCTAATGCTATAAAAAAGAAGACTCCCTATGAAATGTGGTATGGCCACATTACTTCGGTGAGGCATCCCAAGGTTTTTTGTTCCACTTGTTATGCCTTGGTAACTAAATAACATAAAAAAAAACTCAGAGAAAGGAGTCACAAATGTATCTTATTGGGGTACTCAAATACCTCCAAAGCATACCGTCTCTATGATGAAGTGAATAAGAAGTTTATAATGTCTAAAGATGTGATCTTTCTTGAATCTTCCAAGAATGACAATGTTGTTGAGTGGTAGCTTGATCTCTTGGATAAATTTGGACATGCAGAGTATTTTTGAGATTTTGATAATGAGATTCCACATGTTGAAGGGGGGATACCTATACTAGATCAGTTTATGGAATCTTCTTCTGAAGCACTCTCTCCCCCACATGAAGATCCAACCACTGATGACACTTTGAGTGATGTGATTGATAGAATTGGGAGACTAAATCTTGATTCAACCCCATCTAACTGAGCAACCTGGACCATCTCAGAAAGGTCCTCCAAAATGGCTAACAAGGACACTTGAAAGTGTTCATCTTGACGAGGTTGGAAAGGTAGGAACAATAAGCTCAACCAAACATAATGGAGGCAATGTAGACAATCCTGATTCACTGGTTGATATGGATGTTTTGTATGATTGTGAACTAAATTTTTCTATAGATTTCGAACCAAATTCCTTCAAAGAAGCCGCTTCTCATGATGGATGGAAAGAAGCGATGCAGAAAGAATATGATGCTTTGAGAAAAAATGGCACCTGGAAGTTGGTTGATCCTCCATTAGGAACCAAGCCAATAGAATGCAACTGGATCTTCAAGAACAAGTATAAAGTAGATGGCTCACTTGACAAGCACAAAACCAGGCTTGTCAAAAAAGGCTTTGCACAAAAGGAAGGGGCTGATTATGAGGAGACTTTTTCTCCCACAACAAAATGGGCTACTATCCGAACACTCTTTTCTTTGGCAGCTCAGAATGGTTGGAAATTCCATAAAATGGATGTAAAAAATGCTTTCTTGAATGAAGATATGAAAGGGAATGTTTTTGTGTCCCAACCAAAAGGATTTGTTGTGAAGGGTCAGGAACACAAAGTATGAAAGCTTGTCCAAATCCATGTATGGCCTCAAGTAAGCACCACGAACCTGGTACAAGAAGTTAACTGAGCATATTATGAAACTAAATTTCAAACATTATGATCTTGATGATGCAACTTTGTTTGTAAAGAAAATTGGCAAAACAATTGTATATCTTGTGGTGTATGTAGATGATTTTCTAATGATAGGGAACAATGAGAGCTACATTGCATCCATAAGGAAAGAAATGAGGAAAGGTCTTGAAACGATTGATTTGGGATATGTTCACTACTATCTTGGTATTGAAGTAACCCAACATCCGAAGTTTATATTCCTCTCTTATAAGAAGTACATTGGAGATATTTTGAACAAGTTTGGCATGGGTGAGTGCAATCTTTTGAATAATCCAATGGAACAGAACTTAAATATCACATCCATTGAAGGAAAATAATTTGAGGATGCAACGAAGTATAGACAACTCGTAGGAAGTGTAAACTACCTAACTACTACTAGACCACACATTTCATTTGCTATTGGAATCCTCTCTAGATTTATGCAAAAGCCTTGTGATGGTCACTGGTCTGTTGCAAAAAGATTTCTAAAGTACTTGAAGGGAACTCAAGTATACACAGGTGGATGACTTCAACTTGATTGGATACTCTGATTCAAACTTCGATGGAGATAAATACACTGGAGTATCTACTTCAGTTTATGTGTTTGAGTTTTGGAGTAGGAGCTGTCTCCTGGAAGTTACACAAACAATTAGTTCCAACAGATTCCAAAACTTAGGCAAAATATGTGGCAGCCGCTGAAGCAATGAAGAAAATTGTGTGGCTCAGGAAAATTCTGGAAGATTTGTAAAAGGAACAAGTGCATTCAACTCCTCTTTTGGTTGACAACAATGTTGTAATAAAATTGGACAAGAACCCAAAGTTCCATGATCAAATCAATCACATCAATACAAAGTACCATCTGATTCAACATCATGTTGAGGCAAAAAAAATCCACCTACGACATTGTTCCACAAATGAGAAAATTGCATACATATTCCCAAAGTGATTGGAAGGTAAAAGTTTGAAGGATTCAAAATGATGCTTGGACTCACCAACATCCCTTTAGATCAAGTGGGGAATGTTGAAACCTAATCTCTGGGATTAGGTAAATCCATGTAAAGAGAAAAATAAAGGGAATTGGAAGACAAGATACATTGGGAGATGAAACCCAATAGTTGCCCTCTCCATGTATATATCCATTTTCTATCTTAATGAAAAAATCAACCAGATTCTTGGATCTACTCATGGCCTAACAAAATAGAATAGACCAAGTTTCCTACTTTTATCAAATAGAATAAACTTGGCCAAGGAATTTTCAAGTACCATGATTACCTCCACTATTCATAATGAAAAGGGGAGATATGGGAGTCTCACAAAAAAGAGGGCTGAATACAAGATCATGGTAACTATTTAAATTATAGTGATGTAAAGGCTAGAATATTTTTTCACATTTTAATAGTTACTTCTATTGATATAACCATTTACTTCTTTATCCTTTCATCAAGTAGATATACATGGAAAAATTCAACCAATGATTCTTCAATAAAAGTAGTAAATAGATATCACAATAGAGAGTGACTAATAGACAATAAATAATAAACAAGAGACAAGAGACATCAATATTAGGCTCACAGCGAGGACAAAACCCACTTAGGGGAAAAGCCAAAATTCTTTCCTTATGAGAGAGAGATTCTGTCCATCAATAGTACATCAAAATTCTCCAATAATTCCATAATGATCAACAAAAAGGTACCTATCAAATTATGATCATAAAATGAGAGAGAGATGCCACTTTTGTCTAATAAGAGGATCTGCACAAGGAGGTCGAAATCAACTGTGGAGGAGATTCACCCAAAACCAACTCGGTCAACTTCATAATTGTGTCATAAAGGGGAGAGAACCTCTCTATGAAACTATTGGCTACAAAAGAAGTGTCAAAACATAAGTAGAAGTAAACCCTACTCATTGTAGCACCAATCCCTTGAAGATAAACCAAACTACAATCAATATATCCCTTGTAGACTTCCTCACTCTCATGAAATGGAAGACCACATACACTTGTAATTGCAGACCAATGATTGAGCTTGATGATGGACGAAATGAGAGTGAACGATGCCCAATTTATAGGATACGTGAGAGGGATAATTAGCCCTAGTAGAGCTGACATGACATTCTTCTAATGAGCCAACTTAAGCTGACAAATAATTAGTTTCTTCTCCATAATTTGATGAAAAATGTTGACCATAGCTATCCAATATTTAAACACTCCCTCTTAGCTAGGGAGGTAGTTTTTCATTCTCTCTCAAAATCCATCTTCCTGACCAATCCATAGGTCTCTCGGAGCATAGCCTAAGGAAGAGAACACAATACAAGTTTCTCTCTCTCAATATCATCAGAAGGAACGATACATAACATCCATCTCAAAGCATCTCCTAGAAAATAATATCTCTCGACGCATAGCCTACAGAAGTATTCATCAATACATCTCCTGAACAATAATGTCTCTCGGCACATAACCTAAATGAGGAATCATCAATACATCCTCTTGACAACAATGTCTCTCAGCACACAACCTATGAGAGGAATCATCAATACATCTCCCAGACAACAATGTCTCTTAACACACAACGTATATGAAGAATCATCAATACATCTCCCAGACAACAATGTCTCTCGGCACACAACATATGGGAGGAATCCATCTCCCGGACCTCAATGTATATAGGCACACAACCTACGGGATATGGTCTATCCATGATTCTATGTAATCAATGCTTCCTCTCACTCAGAGAGGGGTTATTCACAACTCCAAGTTGTTCTTTGAAATAACCGAACTTCATCTGGGACAACGACTTCATAAATACATCAATAATCTGCTCATCAATCAGAACATATTCGAGCCTCACAACTCCTCTTTGGACAATATTCTGGATCTGATGATACTTGATTTCAATATGCTTTATTCTACCATGGAATATTGGGTTATCAGAGAGCCTCACACAACTTTGATCATCACAATTGATGATATTAGGCTCTAACATTTGATCAAAAAAGTCAGAGAACAATTTCCGAAACCATATAACCTCAAAACAAGAAACATTAGCATCAATGTATTCAAATTTAGTTTTACTTAAAGCAATAGAGGTCTGCTTCCTACTAGACCAAGAAACCATAGTGGAGCCCAAGCTAAAACAATATATAGAGGTGCTCTTTGTATCAGTAGAGCTACCCGCCCAATCAACATCAGTAAAACCATACAATTTCCATTCACCATTAGAAGCATACATCAAAACATACTCAATGGTACCTCACAAGTACCTCGATATGTTTTTTGTTGCAACCCAATGTAAATGACGAGGCTCCACCATGAATTGACTTAATGTATTAACTACATAACAAATATCTATTAGGATTCACAATATAGTTCAATGAGCCAATCAATATCTGATATATAGTAGGATCAAACAACTTCAAATCACTGTCCCAAATATTCTTCAAGTTCGTCACCATAAGAGTGTCCATAGACTTGCACCCATCATTCTAAACTTCTGAAGGATTGAGACAATGTATTTTCCTTGGCCCATAAAGATCTCCTCAGTTTTTTTCCAAATGTCCAATCCCAAATATTATTCAGCATGCGACCAAGGTATTTCATCTCAAATTAGGAAACCAAATCCCTCTTGGAATGAACAATCAATACTTCTGCTCCTGTCAGAAACAAATCATCTACATACATTAGCAGTATTAGGGGCTCACCATTAACAACTTTGAAATATAGATTTGGATTAGCAATGCTCTTCTTGAAACCTAGACTCAATAGATAACCATCAATATGGGATTACCATGCACGAGGGGTCTGCTTCAACCCCTACAAAGCTTTATTCAATTTGCAAACATGTGTCTCTCCATTGTGGGCCTCAAAACCTTGAGGTTGTTCAATGTAGACCTCTTCTTCAATGACCCCATTCAGAAAAGAAATTTTGACATCCATTTGATGCAACTTCCAACCCACAATAGATGCAAGAGAAATAACATATCTAATAGACGCATACCTAACAACAAAAGAAAATGTGTCTTGATAATCCTCTCCCTCTTTCTGGGAGAATCCACGAGCCACAAATCTAGCCTTGTATTTTTCGACACTTCCATCAACAACATGTTTTATCTTGTAGATCCATTTTGAAGATGCAACTAATTTACCCTCAAGTATTGGCACAATCTTCCAAACATATTTTTTCAATATGGATTGATAATCTTCAGTCATCACTTCTTTCCATACTTTCTCTTCAACTGCTTCTTCATAAGTGGATGGCTCAAATTCAATGGTCTTGCACATCAAGGCTGTATAACTAGAGTACTTTGGTTTCTTCCTTTCCATGAAAGTCCCATGAGCAACAACGTGACCTTCCTTCAATGTTTTCTCTAACTAGGCACGCCTCTTTCTTGTCCCAAGATATTCAATAGGTTCATGATCAATGTCTTCTATATGATAATCTTCATTCATAGCTGCAGGTTCCTGGGGCTTTAGTTCAACATTCTTTGGAGAAACTTGTACTCCATCATCAGATTCCAAGTGTGAACACTTGGATTTCTAGAATAAAGCATCCTCATCAAATATTACATCCCTGCAAGTCTCAATATATCGTTTCCTTGGAATATAGACCCTAAAGGCATTTGAATTCTCACTATTTTCAACAAAATTCCCCTTTCTTCCAGATGATTTAAAATTTGTCCTTTTCTCTTTGGATACATGAACAAAAATGGGATAACCAAAGATTCTTAAATGTTCAACATTTGATCTCTCACCTGTAATACTTCTTCATGATTTTTATAATCCAAGAATCGATTTGGGCACCTATTTTGAACATAGACATCATTCCTTGTAGTGTCACCCCAATTCTTGATCATGGAGCATTGCTTTGACAACTTCCATTATATTTCTATTCTTTCTTTATGTAGTTCCATTTTGTTCGGGGTAGTAGGATACTATCAACTCCCTCTTAATTCCAGTGTCCTTCTAGAAATTCATACTCCCCACCGTTTTCAGACCTTAGAGTCTTGATTCTTCTTCCTGTAGCATTTAACCTAAGCTTTGAATTCACGAAACTTTTCAAACACTTGATCCTTGGTATTTAGGAGATAAATCCAAGTTTTGCGATAGTAATCATCAATAAAAGATACATAATATAAACATCCATCAAAATTTTTGTCAGGCATGGGCCCACATACATTAGAATGTATAAAATTCAATATTCCAATGGATCTACTATCACTGCTAGAGAATATTCCTTTGACATTTTTCTCATGGGCACATCCTTTACATACTCCATCATGGACAATCTTAAGTTCAGGTACACCCTTAAGAAAATATTTCAATCTTCTCAAAGCCTTGTAGTGCATATGTGCGTACCTTTTATGCAAAATATCACTAAGTTTTGTAATGTTGTGGAAGAGAGCATGGAATGAACGAACAAGGAGACGATATAATCCTCCAATTCATACCCCAGTAACTTTAGCAGATTAAAAAGACGATTTTTTCTTCCATAATAAGACTTGTTCATCAACAAAATCAACTCTATACCGTTTATCTTCAGGAGATGATATGGACAATAAATTCTTCTTCAAACTGAGAATATATAAAATATTGTTAATGGATACATTACCTCTAGATTCCAATTGGAAAGATGATGTACCATTGCTCTTGAATTCATATTTTCCATTGTCTCAAAGTTCAACCTTTTGAGAGAAATTTTCAAGTAATTAAGATAGTTAATCACGATTTCTAGTCACGTGCCTAGAGGCACCACTATTAACAAGCCAAATTTCATCATGAAAATTCAATAGAACCTGTAAGAGCACAAATTAATGAATGTTCAAATTCAGATTCACTTCTTCTATGCCTCCTCTTTGAAGATGGTTCATTTATATCAACAACAGATGCATGATTTCTTCTACTTCTTTTGCGATCATCATCCCTTTCATAGTCATCTCTTCGATTCCTTTGGGTACATTGAATTTGATAATGACCATAAGCATGACAAAAAAAACATTGAATATTTGATAAATATATTTTATCTCTTATATCTCTTTCATCTCTTATGTCTCTTCTATCTAGAGAGGGAGGAGGAGGTCTTCTATGAGAGGAAGAACCCTTTCTTAAAGTAGATTTAGGACCTTGTCTTTTACCAACACTTCTTTGGAATTTTCCAAAATTAGTTTTCTTCTTCTTGTTTCCCTTAACACGAGCAACAAATCATTCTATACTAGGATCTTTAATGTCTCATCTAGAGTAGAGTATTGACTCTTCTTGAGTGCATGCTGCCCATAACTTGTCAAAGGTTGGAGCATTCTCTATTTCATTAATACCTGAAGAAAATTAGTCCTAAGATCTAGGGAGACCACTCAAAGAAACAACTACCAATTCCTTATGAGAAACTTCTTC
Organism: Pinus taeda; assembly: GCA_000404065.3. Classification (NCBI taxonomy): domain Eukaryota; kingdom Viridiplantae; phylum Streptophyta; class Pinopsida; order Pinales; family Pinaceae; genus Pinus; species Pinus taeda. The sequence goes on from APFE031291920.1 coordinate 73,101, forward strand.
ATCAATGGCTTTGGGTTGGTCTCTAATTTGTGATATATTGACAAAATATGATGTTATACTATCATTATTTGTCATCTTGATGTTACGGATCTGACTGCCTAGATTGATAGATTAATTCACATTTTTCATTGTATATAATCCAATGATAGCATCATGCATAGCCTTAGTAGTCTTATGTTCAACAATATAAGGAATCAAATGATCCCTAACAAAATCCAACTAAAAACTTCTAGCCAAAATATCATAGTCATGATACTTTTCCTTCCTTGTTTGATCATATGGTTCAATGAATTTACCTGTGACAATTCCCAAGACTTTTTTCCTTTCAAGAATGATCTCAAATCTTGCCTTCCATGCTCTGTAGTTAGTAGCTCCTTCAAGCTTGCTTTTGGTCTTCATGAATGAGTAATTTATGGTGAAAGTATAGGACAAAACCCCAAAAAAATTCAAATGCTCTTCAAGATGATCTTCAAGGGTCTTTCAAGTTCTCCTTAAGATGATATCTCTACTTTTTTTCTTCAAAACAAAAATTAAACCAATTATTCTTCAATAAGAAAAATAAATATATATATCATAGTAGACAATGAATAATAGAAAATAAACAAGAGACAAGAGACACCAAGATTAAGCTCACAACAAGGGCAAAACCCACTCAGGGAAAAACCTAAAATTCTTTCCTTATGAGAGAGAGATCCTTTCCATCAATAGTACATCAAAATGTTCCAATAATTCCGAAATTCAACAATAAAGTACCTATCAAAGTCTAATCATAAAATGAGAGGGATATGTCACTTTTGTCTAATAATATGGTTGCACAAGGAGGCCAAAATATAGGCCTATGGTCACTGCAATAGCTAGCCAAAATTCTCACTGTGATAGTCAACAAACTGTGGATGAGATTCACCCAAAATAGAAGAAGAGTAAAACCTAGTCACTATAGCATCGAGCCCTTGGAGATAAACCAAAATGCAATCAATATATCCCTTGTAGACTTCCTTGCACTCCTGTAATGGAAGGTTGAATACACTTGTAATTGCAGACCAATGTTTGAGCTTGATGATCGCTGGAATGAGAGTGAACGATGCCCAATTTATAGGAGACGTGAGAGGGCTAATTAGCCCTGGTAGGGCCGACTTGACATCCTTCTAATGAGCCGACTTGTAGGGATGGTTATGAATCGACTTGAGGTGAAAAATAATTAGTTTCTCCTCCATAATTTGATGAAAAATGCCGACCATAACTATCCAATATTTCAATAGTAACTAGGTTAAATTCAAGAAACAAAATAAATTAAAGGTTAAATCTACACAAAAGGATTTTGTATAATTTATTTTTAAGAAACCATGGTTGTAGGACAATAAATTATACAAAATCCTTTTGTGTAGATACTAACAATAAAATTCCTAGTCTAATGTTTACTAATCCATTTTAAGTATTGTTCCATTGGGCCAAATTCTATTAACTCTATAGAGCAAAGTAATCTCCACACAAAAGGATTTTGTATAATTTATTTTCAAGAAACCATGGTTGTTGGAATATAAACTATAAAAAATCCTTTTGTGTAGACACTAACAATAAAATCCCTATTCTAATGTTTACTAATCCATTTTAAGTATTGCTCCATTTGGCCAAATTCTCTTAACTCTATAGGGAATAGCAATCTCTACAAGGAATGTTGTCTGTACAAAGAACTTCTGCAAAGGTTAGGAAAACTAGAAAATTCCATGGTAAACTCCTTGCATTCAAACTGTAAGTTGGTTGAAAAATGTGTGATGCCTATTTTCCAACCTACATCTAAGATTGTTCTTAGCTTCAATTTAAAGGGGCCTATATATTGTTAAAACAACCACATTTGGGGATGATATTGCATGTGAGATTTTGATTGACGAAGTTGTTGGGATTATAATCAACGTTATGGTGTTATTGTTGTGACAAGTTGGGGGGAAGGTGATGCAGCATTGATACTCATAGATTTGCTTTGGATCTTTCCAAGGAAAGAAAATATTGGTTACGCATACAAGCAATTCTTTGCTACCACTATGCATTGTTGTTGAGTGACTACCATTTTGATATTTTAACTCCAAAAAAAATAACATGCTTTGGCCAACCTTAAGTAGAAAATGGGGATGGACTTGATCCACAATATGTCCATATGGTTCATTATTTGTTAATGCCATAAGTTCACTGTCTACCTTTGAGTTCCCCTCATGGTTAGCTCAAATTGTTGGGTAAAGGCATGTGGGAATGGAGCATGGTCTAGTGTTAACCCAATGAGGGAATGTGGGTTTGTGTTTATATTTGGTATATGTATACTACATTCTCCACTAACCTATATATAGAGATTGAAATTATACAATTGAAACATTTATTCAGTGCATATATTAGCATCAAGAAAGCCAATGAAAGTTTAACATTCATATTCTTAATTATATAGTTTTTACAAAAATGTCACTAGCATTGTAAGCATAGAAGGTTTGAATTACAAAAACACAAGTTTTATTAATGTCATTTGGTAATGTATGTGCTCAATAGAGCTAACATATGGCATTAACAAATAATAATAAAGAAAATTTGTAAGTAAACAATTAGAACAATTCTTTCACTCACATATTAGTTCATATAAATATAATTGTACTCTTAATTTCTAAATTCAATGCACATTAAAAAATTGAAATATTATTCAAGATTAAAAAGTTTGATGTAGATAACAATTTTATAATAATATCCAAGACTTCACAATACACTACAAGATGAGGATTTCCACTGTTTTTAGAACCCAATATCGATAGAAAATGTGTCACATATGCATGGCAATAGTACAATCATTATTACATAATAATACAATATAATAGAATAGCAATAATGCCTTCTATGCATGGACATTATACAACCATTACTAGATAAAAATACTCAAGATAAGTAAAAATTTGATCTTGGATCTATCAAGCTTAAAAATGGATCAAATCCATTGAGGTGTAAATTTAAACTTAAAAAAGGTTTGCAGTTTCATGGGTGTGATCCCTCATAACTCTTGTTTTTATTAGGGCCTATATAACCTTTAAAATTAACTGCCATGTATATTTTTTACTTCATATTACAAACATTGTCCAAATCCATATGTTCTTTAATGTCTTATTTGATATATTCATAAGTTTAAAAACAAATCATTGCAAATAAAATAAATATTAGATTTATATTTTAGGCCATTATACTTTAGTTACCTTAAAAGAAAAAGAATGAAAAACATATTTTTAAATTAAAGTACTTTCCAAAAATTTCATATATATATTTATGAATAAGTGGTTCCAAATTTTTTATTATTATTTAAATTGAAAAATTTCCATTTATAAGCATATCTATTGTTTTATCTTGTATCTTAAAAATTTAATAAATATTATCCAAAAATGATATATATTATATATATATATATATATATATATATATATATATAAATATATAAACAACAAATATATTATAAAATAGAATTTAAATTAAGATAATAAAACTTAGAACCACTATCCATAAAATCATTAATACTATATATCTCACTTATCTTCACAATTATATATATATATATATATACTCCTAAACAATAATTATCTTTGCAACTAGCTAATTAATTATGGGGAGAACCACTTTTCATTACTTACGGTAGGAACATGTTATTCTTGTTTCTCATATATATATATATTATAAGATAATCATATATTTACTTAAAAGCTGTGCATTCTTACTTTACTTAATAATTTTCATCTATAAAATGCTTACACTTAATCTTGTTAAACAATATTTTATTATATTGGTATCACTGAGAGCATCTTTGGCACTCTTTTATAAAATTGGCATGTAGGTTGGAATATCAGCCACAAATCCTAAGACGTTGCTAATTTCGTAGCCTTCATTCTTTTATAAAATTGGCACGTAGGTTCGGAATATCAGCTACAAATTCTGGGTGCATTCTTACTTAAGTTGGTAAGTTAATAATTTTCATTTATAAAAGTGCTTATACTTGATCTTATTAACCGATATTTTATTATATTGGTATCATTGAGAGCATCTTGGCCTTCACTCTTTTATAAAATTGGCATGTAGGTTTGGAATATCAACGACAAATTCTGGAACGTTGCTAATTCCGTTGCCTTTACTCTTTTAGAAAATTGGCATGTAGGTTTAGAATATCAACGACAAATTCTGCGTACATTCTTACTTAAGTTGGTAAGTTAATAATTCTCATCTGTAAAAATGTTTACACTTAATTTTATTAACCAATATTTTATTATATTGGTATCACTGAAAGTATTTCTGTCCTTCACTCTTTTATAAAATTGTTGAAGAATGTAACTAAGGGATAATTGTTGAAGAATGTAACTAGTATCTGTATTCATAATTGTAGTTGAATTATGATATAATGTATTTGTCAAAAGAAAGAAAAATAATTTTTATTATAAAAGAAATTGTCTTATTAAAGCATGGGTATCATGTTTGGGTCAATTGTTTTTAAGTTAAAGTCTCCATTGTAAGCTTCTATGGTTTATGTCAAGTGTCCTTGTCCATGTCATAATGTAATAAACCCTTCTTAGGCATTGTCAATCAGGAAAGAAATTTATTCTGATGTAAAATAGGTCAATTAGGTCTCCTCCACCAAGTCGACCTAAAACTGGACAATTCGGCCTAAATGAGGGGCATAATCTCCTATATAAAGGCAACAACTCAACCTCATTTGGAGCACTCACTCACCAAGTTCAATCTGTAGTTGTCGGGGCAGTTAAAAAGTGCGAAATTCAAGGAAGAAAGTGAAAATGGATAGCAAAGGAGAAGGAGGTCTCTATCAAGCACAAGAAGTCGAAACTCTCTCTCTCTCTCTCTCTCTCACATGTGAAGCTACTGAGTTGCTGGAAGGGTCGAATTTACAGTGATATAGCTGGGCTGAAATTCTAGATTTGTTGGGGGCCGCAATTCTAGGTTGTTGTTAGGCTGAAGTCGTTGGACAAGAAAAGACTACTGAAGTTTGACGAATGGTATTGGAAGGATGACTTGGCGGAGGAGGAATTTATTTTGGTTTAGGGTATTGGTCCATCTCAAATTGATTTTTCTAGAGGCAGAGTTTGATTGGATTTTCCCATATGGAGGGGTTTTAGCCTTGGCAGAGTACCTACATATGGTGTCTTTGATCTTCGTGTTTTGCTTTTGATAATTGCTTGATGAAAAGAAGATAAAAGAAGAATATAAGAAAGTTAATAAGAACTCAAAGATATCAAAAATAATTATCAACATAAGAAAATATTTTTTCCTTTCTGATTTTCTTACATGTTATTAGAGCTAAGGTGAAGAAGAAGGAAAAAGGAAGACTAAATATTTATTAAAAAGAGGGATATAAGAAAAAGGGTTTCAAGGAAGGTCACAAGAAGTATAAGATAACAATATGACAAACTCAATGAAGTGAGAAAGCAAACTAGAAAGAACCTCCAACTATAGGGCATGGAAAAATAGGATAGATCTTATCCTTGCAAATCACAAAGATTTGGACCTTGTTCAAGGAAAAATCAAGAAGCCCACAAATGAAGTAGAGAAAGAGAAGTTCATAGAAATCAAAATCCTAGCCATGAATCTAATAGTAGATGGAGTAAAGGACAACCTAATTCCATACATATCTGACATAGACTCTTCTTAAGAAATGTATGAGGCTCCCTTCGAATTATTCACCATCAAGAAAATTGGTCAAATATAAAGCCTTAGAAATGAACTAAGGATAATAAGAATGACACGAGACGATACTGTATCATCATACTTTGTAAGGATATCTATAGTAAGAGATGAAATTCAAGAAATAGATGAAGCTATGCCAGAAAAAGGAGTTCATAGTTGCTGCTCTTCTAGGACTACCAAAATCTTGGAGTGATTTTGCATCAAGAATTAGCAGTTGGAAGGATACTCCAACATTCTAACAAATGTGGAATGCAGGAATTCAAGAAGAAACCCAAATATGATTAGTAAAAAACAAGGAAAGGGATGAAGAAGAAAACACCTCTAATACCTATTCTTCTCATCACAAGAAGAAGGGAACCTTCAAAAAGTTCAAAGGACCAAAGAAGAAAGTTGACCAATCAAAGGTTGAATGCTACAATTGTCATAAGGTGGGTCATTACAAAAATCAATGTCTTGAGAATCCAAGGAATAAGAAGAGAGATAGGGAACGGGCAAATAATGTCGATGAAGCTCCACCTAAGAAGAACAAGATTGAAGAATCAGAAGTCAAAGACTTATACTACTAAGTCCTCTCTTACATACCCTTCTTAGTCTTGTATTGTTTCCCTTTATGTTTTGATTTCCAGAGTTTGTAGGTCTAACATGTCTTGTTAGAACATTTTCGAATTATTTTGATAAGTTGTAGGTATCCCTAAATATTGGATTAAGAGGGAGCCTTCACCATTTTACCAAAAGATAAGTATCTTGTTCCTTGTTTTCTCTTTTATGTTTGTTTTCCCTCTCATATCAAGATTTGTTTTTATTATATGCCAATAACCTTTTCTTTGTATTTTCCTTGGTTAGGAAATCTTGCAAAATGCACAAAGGTTATAGAGGAAACTTCAAAGGATAGACTTGAAGCATGGAATAAGTTATGTTGCAAAGGAAGCCTCAAAGGATAGATTTGAAGCATGGAAGTTCTCTTGCAAAGGAAGCCTTACAAGAATTGATGTCTTACAAGGTTTGTTAAAGAACAACTCAAGGCATGTCTTAAAACTACAAGTTTTATTACAAGGTTCTCTTCATAGAAGAATGTACGTTCTTTCTATTTTGAAATTTGCTTTACATTACTGACATTGTTATGTCTAGGATTTTGAATTTTAAAGATTCTTTTTAGGGTGATTAATCATTAGATTGAATCTTCCCTTGTTTGATCATTCTTGTGAAACCCTAACCTTTAGGGTTCACTATAAAACCCCAGTCTTTTGGTTCTTAGGGTGTGTTAACAATAATGTTGAAACCCTAGTCCTCTTAGAATTATTGATAAAATCTAGAATCTATAATGAAAACTCTCTACTTTTTATGTTTAGTGTTTCTATATTGTTTTAGCAAAAATCCCAGTCTTTAAGGGTTTGTTGTCAAAACCTTAGGGTTTGGTAAATTTGGGTTTATGAACAAATCCCTTGTAATAGTTATAGTAAGATCCTAGGAATGAAACCCTAGGTGTATATTTGTCCATATGATCAAAATCCTAGTGTGAATGAAATTGTTGTATATCTAACTTTGATGTGTCTTGAGTTTACCTAGTAGATATTGTTATGAAATACTAAGGCATTATTATGAAACCCTATATATATATATATATATATATATATATATTATATATATATATGTTGATGTTTAAGTTTGTAAAATTTAGGGTTTGTAACAAAACCCTAGTAGAGATTAATATTCTAGGGCATGATGATATTTAGTGATAGAATCTAGGGTTTGTAACAAACCCAAATAGATTCATACATGTAAATTCTAAAATCATATTGTTGAAACCTTAGATGTATAGTACTATGATTGAATTGTTATTGAATTATTGATATCTAAGGATTTATGTTTTCAAGATGGAGTCTAAGGTTTATGACAAAACCCTAACAAGAAGTTGAAGTCTAGTATATAAAAAGATGTGTCTCTTGCTGATTATGAACCTAAATAGGTTTACGTATTTGATGTCTAAAGTTTAAATGTTTTGATTCTTCCGTTATGACTTTGACATAGTTAACTTCATGCTCCTATATATTTGTATTTGGTTGTACTTGCTGTTGAATATTTCCAGGTACATAATCTTCAAGATATTCAAAAGTTGAAGATGATAATGATAAGCATGATGAAGGAAGATATAAGAATGATGATGAACTTGATGCCATAAGAAAGAAATGAATCCTTGAAAGAATGAAGTTTATTTGATATTATGAAGTTGTTGATCTCCCCAAGTTGAGAGGGAGCCTGGATAGAAGAAAGGGTATATCTCCTCAGTTGAGAGGGAGGCATAGTATGACAATCATAATGAATACCTTCAAGTAAGAATGAAACTAAATGAGTGAATATAGTTTGAATTCTCGTGATTCATGAAGTTATAAACAAAAGACCTGAGAAGTGCTAAGGCTGTATTTGGTGGTACTAAAGAAATGAAAGAAGATGAAATCTTCTGACAAGTTGTAATTCGATAACTTGATTATATATGCAACATACGAATGATTGAAGGACCCTAAATATTTGTGTTTAATTATATATATTTGAAAGTTTATTACTGATTGGGGTTGTGATTGTGCAAGATCTCTCCATAAAAGATTGAACATTTGAAGTATGCTTGGTTTGGTGGATATATTTGATTTAGTTAATTAGGAGAGATGAAGCATCTTATGACAAGATGCTTGGGAGGACATCTGGCTAGCCTTTGTGTTGATGTCTATATCCCGAAGTAGGGAGGGTGGCATTGGTTATGGAGCTTTGATCTTGGATATGCACCTAGATCCCTGGGTTGGTGGTATAGTTTGAAAGTATAATGGCACCTATAGTAGCTAAATATTGATTCCACCTTAATCCCATCCGATTAGAGTACCCTAGTTAGGTATCTAATTTGTAGCACTGCGTGTGATGATAATCTTCATAGAGCATATCATTTTGAGATCTTCCATGTACCTATGTATATATGTAATTATGAATACCTCCTAGTTAAGAGGGAGAGTTGAAGAATGTAACTAGTATTGGCATTCATAATTGTATTTGGGTCATGATGTAATGTATTTGACAAAAGAAAGAAAGAAAGAAATTATTATAAAAGAAATTGAATTATTATAACATGGGTTTCATGCTTGGGTCAATCGGTTGTAGGTCAAATATTCCATTGTAGGTTCCTAGGGTTTATGTCAAGTGTCCTTGTCCATTTCATAACATAATAGACCCTTCTTGGGCATTGTCAATCAAGAAATAAATTTATTTTAATGTAAAATAGGCCAATTAGGCCTCCTACACCAAGTCGGCCTAAAAATGGATAATTTAGCCTAACTAAGGGAAAAATATCCAATATAAAGGCTAAAACTCAAACTCATTTGGAGCACTCACTCACCAAGTTCGATTTGTAGTTGCTGGGGAAATGAAAAAGTGTGGAATTCAAGGAAGAAGGTGGAAAGGGCTAGTGAAGGAGAATGAGGTCTCTATCAAGGGAAAGAAGTCAAAATTCTCTCTCTCTCTCTCTCTCACACATGTGAAGCTGTTGAGCTGCTGGAAGGGTCGAAGTTACAATAATATAGCCAGGCCGAAATTTTGGATTTGATGGGCTAAAGCTGCTGGACAAGAAGAGACTACTGAAGTTGGAAAAATCATATTGGAAGGCTTATTTGGTGGAGGAGGAAGTTCTTTTGGTCTAGGGTCTTGGTCTATTTCAACTTGATTTTTCTAGTGGAAGAGTTTGACTGGGTTTTCCCCTATAGAGGGGTTTTAGCCTTGCCAGAGTGCCTACATTTGGTGTCTTTGATCTTCATGTTTTTCTTTTGATAATTTCTTGATGAAACAAAGATCACAGAAGAAAATAAAAAATTTAATAAGAGCTCAAAGATATCACAAGTAATTATCAACATAATAAAATCTTTCCGCCTTTCTGATTTTCTAACAATAACATGTTGATAACAAGTTAATAAAATAAAGGTTTGAGTGAAAATCAATTTTCAGTGATTATTTAACTCCACTCCCCCTTGGAAAAAAATAATAACCTCCACCATATGTGAAAAGAATTAGTATACCGTTGATATTGAGCATCCAGTGTTGCACTATCCATGCCTTTGTAGTGTTTGGCCAGGTGAAAGGCTTGTCAATTTTTCAATAAAAAATTAATTAAAAAAAGGTTTTCTCTTCTAGTATCAAGGGAATTTCATTTGAAAAATTTGGAAGGGGGAGAGTTTGTTTCACCTAGATTCAAATATCTTACAAGAAGCTTGAATGCTTAAATTTTAGAGGAGAATACATTAAGTGGATCTGTTTGAGTGAATGTTCCTGTCTTCCCTTTTGCAACTTGATGCCACTCATAAATAAGGGTTGAAAACTCACTGTAATGATTTGAAATTCTTTGATTTGTTCACATAATTGACTAATCATTGATTTGATTTTTCTCTTTTGCGATGAGTTTATAGTTAGTGAATATAACAACCATACGCCTCTTCTGAGTGGTGGAGTAGTCAGTAGGGAGGGTGTCGGAAGTAAGAAACAAGGAAATATCTGATAAATAGTATGGAATAGATTCAATTAAGAAATCTGCATATGGGATCCAAAATATAATTGCCTTAATTGGTTGGGACCTGAGAATGAGTAATGCTAATTGCCTAGCAGATCCAAATCGAGACCTTGTAATTATAGTTCTAGATCTCATTGAAGCAACACAATATTAAGAGAGTTTGAGTTAAGTTTTATTATTTGTTTGTTTTTGTTTTGTTTTGTTTTGTTTTTTGTTTTTTTGATTTTGTTTTTGTTTTGTTTTGTTTTTTTGGTTTTGTTTTTTTTTGTTTTTGTTTTTGTTTTTCCAGAAGGATTTTTTTTTCATTAAAATGGAAATTGTTTATATAAAATGTGAAAGAAACATGATAGCAGGATTCTGACTTGCCAAAATAGCCGTAGGGATCACTAGATATAGCCCATAAAAAGGGAAGCTAATCATTACAATGCGGGTCAACAAACCCATTTTAAAACTGAAAGAAAAAAGGTACAAGACCGCAAAAAAAATTGGAAGATGCTTTGACCTGCTTGGATGTGCCTGGAGATGCTCTGACATGTCTCATCACACACACACATGCAAATTATCTAAGAAAATTAGCAAATCGGCCAAAAGATGATTTGACCTATATGGATGTGCCTGGAGATGAAGGAAGGGCACCCTGGCCAAGCCAGAAGATACTCTCACTGACAAGAAGAAACATAGCCAGAAGATATTCTGACTGGCAAGAAAATCTTGAAGATGCTATGACATGTCACTTCATCACTTTTGGTACTTGACAAGAAGTGATTTCATGACAAGAAAATAGGGTTTCAAGGCCCATAACCCCAAATAGAGACTCCAACATGGGTTTGCAAACCCCAACAGAGAAATTGAAAGAAGAAAGAGCATAAGGCCCACTTACAAGACCCTAAGGGTCACTGAAATTTCAGGTCGAAACCCCAATAAGATCCGAGAAAGGGTGGCCGCAAAGCCCTAAGAAAGAGAGGTGAAGATCTGCACAAAGAAATAATGAGCACTATAGCCCACACCAACAAAGGGAGAAAACACTATTCAAAACAGAGACAAGGCCCAAAACCAACCTTGGTGACCACCAAGATAACAACCCCATATGTGCCCACTTGAATGGTCAATGATGACAACAACATGAAAATAGGGCAGCATCAAATGGAAACACTAAGCAGAAGATCTCGAAGCTAAAGGCAGACACCACAACAAAAAACCCCAATGACACAGAGACCCCATATGCAGCTGAGAAGGAAACCACAAATTGGCAACGAGAGAAACTTTGGTTAAAAAGAATGCCGCAATTTTGAACAAAGAGGAGGCTTGAACGAGGGGCAGGGATGGATAGGGTTCAACAACCCTTCCCATCCTATATATTGTTTCCCACTCTTTGTTTTCTTCATCACGCAACTCTATGGACTTCAGTCTTCTCAACATGGTATCTACAATGATGCATGTCTATGGACTTTAGTATTCAAAAAACAACTTGACATTTAACAGAGTTACTTGTCAGGTAGTTGAAGCTTACTGTGTCATCGGGAAGGTCGGCGTCCCATCAGAGGGATTATACTTATTTCTTAATCAAATTTTAAACTTGCACATAATCAACCGTTTTTCCTAGCAACACCTCTAGGGGCATACCTGAAGTGCTCTCGTGCCCAATTATCTAAGAAAATTAGCTAGAAAATTCTCTGACTGACATGGATGTGCTTGGAGATGAAGAAAGGGTACCCTGGCTACGCTGGAAGATACTCTGAGCGACAGGAAAAACCATAGCCAGAAGATATTCTGATTAGCAAGAAAAACCTAGAGACGCTGTAACATGCCACTTCATCGCTTTCGACAGTGGCATTAAGTGATTTCTTGATAATAAAACATGTTTTCAAAGCCCAAAACCACTAAGAATGACTCCAACATCGGTTTTCAAATCCTAACAGAGACACTGAAAAAAGAAAGAGCGGAAGGTTCGCTTAAAAAAACCAAGGGTCACTTAAATACAGGGTCAAAACCCCAATAAGAGTTGAGAAGAGGTGGCCACAAAGACTTAAGAAAGAGAGGTGGAAGATCTGCAACAAGAAATGACGAGCATTGTAGCCCACACCAACAAAGGGAGAAACCACCTATCAAAACAGAAATAGGGCCCAAAACCAACTCTCTTACCACCAAGACAACAACCCCATATGTGACCGCTTGAATGGCCAGTGACAATGACAATGCAAAAATAGGGCCAAATCGAAAGGAAACATCGAGCAGAAGACCTCAAAGCTAAAGGCATCCATTGCAATAGAAAATCTCAATGACACACAAACCCCATATGCAACTGAGAAGGCAACCACAAACTTGCGACAAGAGAAGCTCCAGTTAAAAATAACGTTGCAACTTCAAAATAAAAGGAGGCTCGAACTAGGGGAAGGGGAAACTAGGGTTCAACAACCCTGCCCATCCTCCAAATTTTTTCCTGCTCTCTATTCACTTCGTCACAGAACTCTGTGGAATTCAATCGTCTCGATGTGGTATTTGCAACGATGCATCTCTGTGGATTTCAATCTTCAAAAAATGACTTGGAATTTTATAGACTTACTTTCCATGTAGTTGAAGCTCATTGTGTCATCGGGGAGTTTAGGGTCTCATCGGAGGGATTATACTTATTTCTTAATACTTATTTCTTAATCAAATTAAACCTGCACAGACTCAACTTATTATTTTTCTTGGAAACACCTCTCAGGGCATACTTGAAAGGTTCTCAGGCCTCATCAAATCAACTATCAGACTTGACCTTAATGGAACCAAGAAGAAATGAACCCACTCTTCATGATAGAGGACCCGTAACTTGGCAAGAGAGTTTCAACCAACTTAACTACTCTTCAAGACTAATATTAATATTAGACATGACTTCAATATTAATTAATAAATATTTAGGATACCAATTACCCACAATTAAATATAATTCAATGAAATAATAAACCAATCACAAATGAATAAATTTGAAAGCTGAGTGCACAAGGTAAACCCTAGCCATGAGGTTGCTCGACTCTAAAATAAACTATGCCAAAAAAATTACTACGAAAGTTAAAGATTACAATGTAAAAATAATTTTAATTTAATTAATTTAATATAAATAAATATATTTTAATTTATTAAAATTGTGAAAAATTAATAGATATAGAATAATTTATGAGAAGGTATATTGTTAAGGTTTTTTTTTTTTTAAAGAAAGTTGATGTGGCCTAAACTTAATATCCCGTGATTTTGATAACTTAGATATTTATGGTTAGTCATTAAAAAAAAAAGTTGATGTAGTCTAAAGTTAACGTGACTAAATACATTTTGCCAAAAGATAATTATTTACTCATAACTAAAGTAAGAAACTAAGTGTTCCCTGCCGATTAGTTTAATTATTGAAATTTTAAAGGTATGAACTAGTTTCTACATTTGAACACGAGTCTAATGTTTTGATTTAGAATCACTTTCAATTAGAAAAAGTTTAAATGTTTGATTCTCCATGCAATGTATCCAGTGTATAGATGTATCATGACAATGTTGTATTGTCTTACAAAACTAATGGGAGTTTTTTTTTTTTTTAAAATGTCATTATCTAAATCTTTGATTAGGGATCCATACCCATTAAAAAAATGTTTTACATTTGATTCTCCAAGTGACATATATTTGTGTCATGTAAATACTTGAGTGGACCTTGTTGTCACTTTTAATGACACCCGCAACACAACTGCTTCAGGGGACATAGAAAGCTTCCAGACATCCTCTGGGTTGATTGTAGACCAGTACCTAGGACATCTTAAATAGAGGAGTGCATGGAATATTTCCAATGGAGGCTTTCAGTTTCACTCCAATTGTCATGAATTTTAAAAGGACAAAAAGGGGGTTTGGTTCAATTGGACTTCATGAAGGTAAACTCAAGCCAACACATGGATCCGAATGCTCAGGAGGTAAATCAGGCCAACCTCAAAGAGAAATGCCTTGTTCTGGTGGACGACACACAACAACAAGAAGCTTTATATTGAAGTTTTAGTAAAGTGAAGAGGAGGAAATAAAGGATGGAACTCGATGCATAGGGCTGCCAATAGAATCCTAAGAAATAATGTTCCAGCAGAAAGATGGAAGAGGGAAGAGGCGAAATGGTAGAGATAGTGGAGGGATATTCAAGGCTTTCAGACCATATACCTCATGGGCACATTTGTCACTAAAAGTATAAGAAAATCTGTGCACATTACAGGTACTTAAGTAAATCTATAGCTAAGACAGGTGCTTTCGCTTCTTAGTAACAAATATACAATCATGAACACATGTGAAACCAACAATGGAGCACTAACTAAGGTTTCATGCCAAATATATCATGGGTACCTTTATCACCAAACAACATGAGTAAATCTACGCTCACAAAGGTATTGCAGGTTAATCAAATAACATAAGTAAATCTGTCTTATACATAGGTACTGCATGTTACAAACTAACAAAAGTAACTCTGTATTAAACATAGGGATTTTTCGCTATTTAGTAGCTTGGAAAAATCCATAAATTAGGGAGAAAATGATAGTTTCATTACATTATTTTAGAGAAGGAAAAACATATATGAAATGAGATTTATAGAGGGGAAAACATACTGCACATTTCCATGATTGGAATCACCGGAATAGTTTCATTAATCTTCAAAAGGAGTCTCATTCACCAGTCCATTTACATTCAACAATCTACAACTCAAGTCCCTCATGAACAAGCATTTAGAACCAAAATGGAACCCAATAATTTGGACCACTCTGGGTACAGAATTCTAGAACTCCTATTAAGTATTTATCCCCCTCCTTTATACAGAGAAGGGGGGGCTTTGAATCAACATTTTATAAAAAATATCTTCACCTGAGCTCCAACTGTCCCACAGACTAGCTGTCTTGGCGTGCAAGCCTCTACTACCCAAAATGATTACAATTGGGATTCGATCCCTTCTTGGAAATAAACAAAAATTACAGAGTCATTAGAAATAAAGAAAACTAAAAGATGATGGGAGGAAGTATCCCTCTGCTATTTCTATGAAAACCCCCGGTTAGGCTACGTCTCTGTCATCGTGCGTCCCTCTAGTTGCTCAGTTGGTCCCTGCCACTTTCGCCTTAACTGCTTGAACCATTCATCCTTTAAAACTGGGAGTGGACACTATAAGTTTCATGCCACAATACTAAAGAAGAGGGCCCCTGGGCAGTACTTCGTCTTCCCTCTATATGGGGGAACTATGTTGGATAATCAAGTCCTCCCGAGCTTCCAAGTCCTCGTTTACGTCTGCCAATGTTGCCCTGGATTTCATGTCACAAGGGTCCTATCTGGGTCTGTCCATGTCAATTTTGAATGCTCCATCTCCTTTATTAAATTCCATAGATGCCGAACCACCTCACATTAAAGTTCTGCATTACCTGGTCGTGGATTTCTCACATTCTGAATTTTCCATTAAACACCTTTACAGGACAGGGCCTTCAGATCCACTCCAGCTCTTTTTGCTTCATGTGACCGGGGGCTATCACTAGGTGTTTAGTCCTCGGGCAATAGGGCCTTTGGAATCCCCTTAGGGGGGTCTTTTTCTTTTGTTATGTGGAATACCACATACTGAAAATTTATAATGCTTTTCCTCTAGTATCTCCTCTTGACACTTGCGATCGCCGATATGCGGGATTGGGCCTAACCAGGATATCACAATTGCAATGCGGGAGAGAGAGCCTTTTTACCTCCTTTCACAACACTCATTGATTGTCCGAACACAAAACTTTCATAAGGAATGACACATAAAATATTGCATCCGGGAGGGTCATTCGCATATCGCAATCACAGGTTGGAAGGGACTTTGACGAAAGAAGGAATTTACTTTCTGCGATTGCCGATTGCCAATTTGTGATGTGTGATGTCATCACTGCCACGTGTCGCTTTATGAGAGGTGACACATGTCACTGAGAAATTCCCCCTTAGGACCCTGAAAATGCCAGATCAGCATGCCACATGTTCTTCATACCGCCATGTCATCTCCGTACTACCACATCATGCTGACGTCCACTGCCATGTGGGTTCATAGGGACCAATGGTATTCCGCCACGTGGCCCCTTGGAGGAGAGAGAAAAGGGCCTGCCCGCCTCAATTTTGCACTTGGTTTCCTTTGTAAATGAGCATCGACTCTCCCTTGCTGCTTTAACACTATCGGCGTATTCCTCCGCAATTATTTAAGAATGGTTTGTTGGACTCGCCGATCGCCGATTTGCCGATATCGGATCTCTGCTACCTGAAGCGCCGAATGCCCTGCCATTACTAAGTGCGATCGCCGATATGCTTGACTGATGAGACTTCCGATCTGCGATACACTATGGGCTAAGGACCTTCGTCGTTTGTAGTCGCCGATATTGATGATCGCTGATCGCAAGTTGCTATGTCCTTTCCCTTGTCGCTGCTTCTGGGAAACTGTGATTGCGATTACGATGAGCCTCCGTTGGTCTTTTCTCTTTGTTTTCTAGTTTTCAGAGGGCAACGTTAATCTGCTCTAACTTCTGATCCAGAAGTCCATTTTTGGAATTCCATATACCATTAGAAATCTTATCACGAGCACTATGCAATGGAGAGGGTCTGACTTAGCTTAGAGAGCTTCTGTGGCTTGGGAGATGGTTTCAAAATTCATTGCTCTTTCTCACCATTTTCACAACGGAAAACACATTTAACAGTGAGTGAAAATAGACCTAATGGTTAAGAACATGTGCTTTCCTCATTAGAGATCTCAAGTTCAAATTTAGAGCAGTCAGGTATGTACACCTTCCTAGATTTAGTTGTCAAATCGTTGCACAAACGTAGGTCCATTGTCTCACACATAAGAGAATCTCATAAGCCAATTGCATGTAGGCTTGGCTACAACCTTAAAATCAACTTATTATTTTTAATACTACTATATTACGTTACAAATAAAAAAAATGGATACCTTGTTGAACTCTTTCATTTTTTTTGAATAAATCTTTATATCTATTAATAGAAGATTTCATTGTTATAACATATTACACTGAATTGTAATATATTTAATATGTTAGAGAAGGAAATTAGGTTTTTAACTCTTACAATTATTTATGAAGAATGCTTTTATCAATAAATGAAATTATGAAATTGGTTAAATTTTACTTTTATAAGCAAGTTAATAAGTAAATAAACTTACATTTTTCTTTATGAATTATTTTTTAACAGGTTCTAATTGTGAGAATTTTGATTTAAATTTTTTCACCCATTTTAAAATAATCTAAATAATGAAATTTTGAGAACGTTAATAAATTATATAAATGTAATTTTATCTTACCAAAAAAACTTATTAAAAAGATTGAACTTATTTAATATATTAAGAATAATTTAAATAATTTAACATATTATAACTAATTTGAATTGAACTTTCAACATATTTATATTAGAAAATTTTGAAGCATTCTCTACCAAAATTAAACACTTAAAGCAATTTGTAATATATTAGTAAAATCTACACTTTTATTTATATCAAAATAACTTAATATTTTTTTTCCCAAAGAAAATTCGTAATTTTATTAATGAAAACAAAATTACATGTAGCATATGCTGAGGCGCATTACATCAGTAAGTCAATGACTGCCAATCAAAAGTTCAACGAAAGAAAACTAATGTACAATAGGGGAGAAAATCATGCTTTTTTCCCTTTCTTCTCCTCAACCTTGCACCACTCCCCTTGTGATGGCATCGTATATACAAGTGCAAGCGGGTTGTCAGCTTCAGGTCGAGGATTGTCCTTGTTAGAATCAGAGTTGTCTTATTTATGTAGTCATTTGGATCCACTGGAATCCATTGTATCTTGCATCTTTTTCAGCTGTAGTTCCATAGGATCTTGTGGAATTAACTCCTATACTTCTAGTTCTTTGTTCCTATGATTGTTCTCATTGGGTATGGTTTCTTCCACATCAACTTCCTCCTCCTTATTAGAGTCTTGTGGGGGAAATTGCCAACCCTTGGGTTGTTTCCCTGTTTTCTTCTTTCTTCGGATATCCTTTTTGGCTTCAGGGCACGTATTTTGTAGGTGTCCTATTTGTTGACAAATTCTGCATCTAAATGCTATATTTTCATAATCTAGTATCTGTGTCTAGCACCGTTGGTTGTGATTCAGTTGTATGTGATCCAGTAAGACTTTGTTGAGATCTATTTCCACACAAATTCGTACAAATGTGAAAACTCTTTCCTCCAGTCTTTGTGTGTCCATTTTAATATATCTCCCAATGGTGTTGTCGATACTAGCAAGGACTTGTTGGTCCCAAAAATGTAATGGGAGATTGTGCAAACGAACCCAAACTGGTATCCTAGAAACAACCATAGTATTAGCATCAAATTCCAGAAACCATGGTGTGATGAAGAGGCCCATGGATCCCCAGAACCATGGTCCTTCCTATAGTGTAATGTCTCTTGCCTCTGATGAAGGGAATTTCACAATGAAGAACCCCTTGGAACAAAGGTGAATTTCATAGTGAACAGTCAAGTTTGTGAATATCCAATGAAAGACCTCAACAAGTTTTGGCCAGAAATAGTTGAATCAACAGATAATGGCTTGTGATTCAAATGTATTACAATGCTCATCTATTTCTGGTATATCTATATTTAATTTTGGAGTATAATTCAATTTCTCCACAATATATAGACTGGGTTCAATACCAGCTTGCTTTGGTGTTGCTATAGGATTGTTTTTTCCTTGTAGGATATTCTTGAAAGAAAGTCCTCCATTTTTGTGCTTATGCTTTGTTCCTGTTTGTTTTGTTTTACTGGAGGCCACAATGCCACCTCTCAGCCTCAGGTTGAGTGTTATAGTAGACACTGATATAATATTGTAGTCCATCAGGGGTCTGGGGTCTTGTAGTGCTATGCCCCCAAATATCAAAAGTTGTAATCCGACAGGATATCCAATATGTTGGGAGATGATATTCTTCAGGTGCAACACAGAGTCTGTTGTGAGAACCCAAACCAAAAAAGACATCCTGGAAGGGGTTTTAATAATAATTTGAAAATGATAAGAATTTACCGAAAGTGTGGGATCTGTATCCGTTTGGAAATTTCTAATGCGTGCAACTTCAGGTGCTCCGCAATGCAATGGAGTTTGTGTGTACTCCTTCAAAGACCTGTTATCCTGGTTTCGGGAGGCAAACTTCCTTTTGTGATCGATAGACCACTCGAAGACAGGTAGCTCGAAAAGCACTGAGGGTTGGGGAGAGCGCTTGATGGCTGAGAACAATTTTTGGGCCCCCTCATATGGTCCATGAATTAATCCCATAACCGTCCGAGGCACGGGAGGGCATATAGTAGTGCATATTCGCAGAAACGGTGGGCATTCCTGGTTGCCATCAGTAGCAAAAGGTTCAGAAAACAACCAGCCAGTTGAATAATTCCGCTCGCCCCCCACAGTGACAATGCACAATTGTTGTTGTGTTAGTGGTACAACCTCCATCGCGGCACCGATAACCCTGTGATCCATCTGCCGAATCCCTCTCCCAGTTGTTCCCCTCCCCAATGCAAAGCCATCTGCTAGACGCAAGCCACAACAGGGGACCGAGTCACCTATCTAGCAGAAATAAAATGCATTGTTCACTGGGGAAAATGCAGTCCTTGCTATCCGTAGAACCATCCAATATTGCTGCTTTAGTCATTCCATCTTGTAAGAGCTGACATCTATGGACCCAGAAAGATAACGAAAACGAAAGCGACATAGCAACCCGTTTGTTCCCTCCAAACTAATTCATTAGATAAACTGCATCTGAGAAACTGGAACCTCCATTGACTCGAAGCATCAACGTCCTTGTTGCTCAGCTAGCTGTCCAAGAGATAGAACATGGCGACTACTCCCAAAACCCCATTTTCGCACAGATAAACCCTAACTCTGTTTTGATTTTTTCCTTACTTGTTATTGATATCATATTCTACTCAAATACTTTAATATCAAATTGATAATAAATACAATTAAAAAGCATATAAAATAAATCAATATCATCTCTTACCATCATTAAAACTACCATGACACTTTACATTAACTACATACCCAAAATTAAATACTAAAAAACTATATTAAATATGATAAGATATCCTTCACGGGGAGCAACTAAATTTGAGGATTTTTTTTAAATAGTAAATGCACAAAAGTATATTAAACGTTAATGAAATTGAGATAATGCTGACGACATAGATTTGTTCGTAGCATCCTATATTTCGGGCATTAAAATTCAAGATTATTGTACAATGTATAAGGAATATATCACATACATGGCATAAAATTGTTTTTTCATTAATTTTTATTACGAAGCAGTACAGTATTCTAGAACAACACGGTCTTGAGCATATGAATGATGCCGACGAAAACAATGACGACATAATAAGAGTCAAGCGGCTTGAACGAATGGGATGTTAAAAAATATTTTTAAAATATTAAAATAAATAAATAAATTTAATTTATAAAGTTAATTTTAAAATTGGTTTTAATTTTGGTCAATTAGTCAATTAATAGAAGCTCAACTTATTATCAAATGCTTAATAAGATTTAAATTATATGAAAAATAAGTTCATGTGAATAAATTAGCTATGTAATTAAAAATAAATAATAAATAATATATGCTCACATTAATGTATATATTTCTCATTAAGTTATAATAATTTAATTTAATTTTCTTATTTTTTATATTTTTATTTTTTATTGATTTTTAATTTTTTATTTCTTATATATATATATATGTATATATGTTTCTTATATAGTTGTAGTTATACTAGTATTTTTATATAAATTAAATAGCTGCGTAGATAGATATGGATCTATAATAAGTATCAAAACACTTACCTTATGATACATTTCACGTTGCTAAAATTAAAAATTCATAAAAATTAACTAAAATATAATCTTATTTTAATTTTTTTAAGAGAAAAAAAGACTATATATTCACTTTGTGAATATATACAAAACTGTCAATATGTCTACTCTTCCATATAGCAGTACAGTGATCAACATTCATCAACAAAAAATCATAGAATATAACTATCTCTACTTTAGAGTATCAGTTTAGTAAAAAGTATCAAAATATCATTAAGTCATTACATAAAGTTATAACGAGAGAAGTGCTCAATAAAAGAGTATATGTTAGAGACACAAACCCATAGAGCTAACTTCCTCACCATTGTGGAAAGCATGAAGTAAAACTGAGGTCGGGGAGAGCTCTACTGCTTCTTTTGAGAATGCATGAACTTCCACATTTAATTTTCTTAATATGTGGTTGAAGGCAATTCATTTGAAAGTGGAGACCAATTGTTGGATATCCTGTAAAATATGGCTGAATTCCAAGATCTGTAAATTGGATTTTCCATTTGCCTAGTCGATTACCAGTTTTGAGTCTCCATGGACTTGCAACTTGGATATGTCTTTTGACTTTGCTAGTTCCAGGAAGGCATACAAACTAATGAATTCAACTTTATTATTGGATCCTTTACCTCCTATGTACCTCCCATGTATGAAGGGGGAATGGTTGAAATATATAATAATGTCAACCTGACATCTGGGAAGGTGCCCTTGACTAAACCCATCATAAAAGCTCCATAGAATGTCATAATCTATTTATGGAATCTGTGGATTTATGTTTCTCTCGATGGTCTTTAGAAAGAGCAATGATTTTGGAGCCATAGGTTTCCAGGGAGATCTCCTTGTCTTGAAAGAGATAGGAATTGCGAGCATGCAAATTTTTTATTATTAGAATACAGGGGAGGCTAGAATAAGAGCATATCGATTTGTCCATGAGCCATTTTTTTAGACAACCCTCAAGCAAGGGGGAAATCCACCTAACATTGGAAGATAATTTGGAAGAGAATTATGCCTGTATGAAAGAGAAGACCTAGGAAAAATAAGTGCATCTGACAAAGACGTGGAGGAATTTTTTTGAATGAGACTTGCATAATGATAATCTTCCTTGGCCTTTCCATCCTGGGGTAGATAAGGCATTCCATGTGAGGAGTTTGTTGGACATGGCAATATAGGAGGTGATTTTTATTTTAGTAGGGCACTGACCTTCCAAATATGCTTCCACCACCACTAAACAAGAACTTTGAAGGAGTCCTTGAACCATGCTTTGTATTGAAGTTTGGATGTAAAAATTCCATTCAAGAGATTCTTCGACCAACATAGAGAGTCGAAGGTGTTTTGTTTGAGCATAATAAAGTTGTAATTAAATTGATAAAGATAACAATCCCATTCGAATGGATGAACAAGATGGAGACTGAGGGACTGCTCCACATAGCTAAGCCTTGGGGCTAAGGAAACTATGATGTAACACCTGAAAGGTGTACTATAGTATTTTCTTTCAATCTATAGAGGGGGGGGGGGTGATAATTGATAATTGTTGTTGACACCCATCCACAAATCATATCCAATCTGAATTTGTGATCCATCCCTAATTTTCCAGGAAATCCATTAGCCAATTAACAAAGAGGATGACAACATTACTTTCTACCCACAGAGCTAACTTCCTCACCTTTGTGGAAAGCATGAAGTACAACTGAGGTAGGGGAGAGCTCTACTGCTTCTTTTGAGAATGCATGAACTTCCACATTTAATTTTCTTAATATGTGGTTGAAGGCAATCCATTTGAAAGTGGAGACCAATTGCTGGATATCCTGTAAAATATGGCTGAATTCCAAGATCTGTACATTGGATTTTCCATTTGCCTAGTCGATTACCAGTTTTGAGTCTCCATGGACTTGCAACTTGGATATGTTTTTTGACTTTGCTAGTTCCAGGAAGGCATACAAACTAATGAATTCAACTTTATTGTTGGATCCTTTACCTCCTATGTACCTCCCATGTATGAAGGGGGAATGGTTGAAATATATAATAATGTCAACTTGGCATCTGGGAAGGTTCCCTTGACTAAACCCATCATAAAATCTCCATGGAATGTCGTAATCTATTTATGGAATATGTGGATTTATGTTTCACTCGGTGGTCTTTAGAAAGAGCAATGATTTTGGAGCCATAGGTTTCCAGAGAGATCTCCTTGTCTTGAAAGAGATAGGAATTGCGAGCATGCAAATTTTTTATTATTAGAATACAGGGGAGGCTGGAATAAGAGCGTATCGATTTGCCCATGAGCCATTTTTTTAGACAACCCTCAAGCAAGGGGAAATCCACCTAACATTGGAAGATAATTTGGAAGAGAATTATGCTGTATGAAAGAGAAGACCTAGGAAAATAAGTGCATCTGACAAAGACGTGGAGGAATTTTTTTGAATGAGACCTGCATAATGATAATCTTCCTCGGCCTTTCCATCCTGGGGTAGATAAGGAATTCCATGTGAGAAGTTTGTTGGACATGGCAATATAGGAGGTGATTTTTATTTCAGTGGGGCACTGACCTTCCAAATATGCTTCCACCACCACTAAACAAGAACTTTGAAGGAGTCCTTGAACCATGCTTTGTATTGAAGTTTGGATGTAAAAAATCCATTCAAGAGATTCTTCGACCAAAATAGAGAGTCCAAGGTGTTTTGTTTGAGCATAATAAAGTTGTAATTAAATTGATAAAGATAACAATCCCATTCGAATGGATGGACAAGATGAAGACTAAGGGATTACTCCACATAGCTAAGCCTTGGGGCTAAGGAAATTATGATGTAACACCTAAAAGGTGTACTATAGTATTTTCTTTCAATCTCTAGAGGGGGGGGGGGTGATAATTGATAATTGTTGTTGACTCCCATCCACAAATCCTATCCAATCTGAATTTGTGATCCATCCCTAATTTTCCAGGCAATCCATTAGCCAATCAACAAAAAGGATGACACCATTACTTTTTAGACAATGGATCCTTTGTTGGATTTGTTTGGAGTTTGAATCCGGAAATATTTATAGACTACCAATTTTTCCCATATGTTATTTCATGTCAATAGCCTCCATAGGTTTTTTCTAGCCAAAGCCTTGGCGAAGAGGAAAGAGTTCTTGAGGCCCCAACTTCCCAGCTCTTTGGGTTTGCAAGTATGGACCATTTCACCTGGGCTATCCCTGGATGAGTTTTGGCACCTATTTATAGATGTTAGATTTTGTAGCATCATACAAGTTTTCTCTTCTCGATTTGTGTCTAAGAGACTAAGGAACATGAGATCTCTGAGACCCATAAAAGGTTTTGTGAGACAAGATTACAAAACACCTTGATTAAATTAATTAGCTAAATTTTTTCCTAAGTCTAACTTAGCAAAATTGGCTAATTAATGGGAATTAATTAAGGAAGATCAATAATGCTCTAGAGACTCACATGGATTGAGTCTAAGATGATCTTAGCTGTTGATGAGGATTTAATCATGGATTTTGAAGCTCCAATGGGAGATTACAAGATCAAGTCGATGGGATGGAGATAGACATCGTTGGCACAAGAGGGAGCAAGTCACCTTGGTAGATCGAGCTACCTAGTGGTCATGATTCAACAAGAAAGAGAGTTTGAGCTAGACAAGGAGAGCATCAATGATTGAGGGAGAAACAAAAGAGAATTCCATAGAGTTTCACAACAATTTTCTAATGGTAGAGCAGTAGGAAAAGTGAGGTAAAATTTATTCTACAAAGAGGCTAAATAGTTAGTGTGAGCAACCAGAAATCCCAGTGCGAGTGTAGGAAAGAGGGTCATTTGAGTTGAGTAGCAAGCTACACAAATTTCCTAGGCTAGGATGTGTGAATTCAGAGCTGGTCAAGTTGCCAGTGAGAGGGTTCAATTAGGCCAGAGGGAGGCCAAATTGATTGCAAAAGGGAGAAAATTTATCCTCAATTTTTTTCCAGATTATTTTTGGAGGATAGCCAGTTGGGAATCTAGATATTGTACTCAAATTTTTACTGTTGCATAATGATAAAATAAACCCTCATTTGCTGCACATATTTTCCCTACGGGGTTTTTCTGGGGACTTTCAGTCTATTGATGGTGTTGGACCCACCAATATGTCAGGGGATCTCCCCAGTAAAAAGTCCCAACTAGACCTCAAACCGTTTGGTGTAGGAGTCCCAACAGTGGGTCGTACAGTATCGCCTTGATTGCAGTTGCATGTAAAGGCAAGTAAGATGTCACTGTTGGTAGAAAGGGTGTGACATGCATAGCAAGCTAAGGAAGGTGATGAATGGTTCTATCACACCGAGGGAGGAATGTGTGCGCCCCTTGGAAACCTGTGTAAACACATAGCTTGAAAGGGAACACAAGAGAAAAGATGCATCAAAAGCTAGAAGGAAGGTGAACCAATAATCCAAAGTGATGGTTAAACTAACAAAACATTTTAGTAAGATTCATACATACATATAAAGAAAGAGTCCATACATACATGTGTAAGCAAAAAAATACATATATCATTAGAGTAAATAAGTTAACTAAAATACAATAACAACATATGCATGAAACATGCTAGATCTATTATATAAAGAAGCAAAAGTTCCAATCATACAATACAACCATGACCGACCACTAGTCCCGACAATGGAACGTTACAGTCACTGCCGCTTGCTCCTCCAAAGAGATGTAATAGCTCTGCACCGTGGAGAAGACAAGGCTCATTACAATACTCTCCAAGCTTTCTCTAAGATACTCCTATTGGAAGCTTGGCTAACCAAAATCCTATACAATGAGTTATGAGGGACTATATATAGCAAAGGGTGGGGTAACCCTTGACATTCCCCTTTGTGACTGTTCATCTACCCTTATGACTCTTCAACTACTCTATGACAGTTACATTCAACTATTGACACTTGAAATTCCACTTGACAAGACATTACATACAATCTGCACATGTACCCATGTGAGACAAAATAGGCTTGAGCAAGCCATACAAGACATCACTATGACTTGGACAACTATGGGAAGACCAGCTCTTCGACATCCTCACGATGGTCGACAGTAGTGAATTGATGCCAAGCTTGGTAGTCCGTGATGGTGTCTGTGTACTCTATGGTGACATCTTTATGGAAACGAACTCTTGCCTCTGTTTCATCTGGGTACACTGCTCTAGCTCCTCTATCCAACTTGTCTAATAACATGCACATCATTGTCTTGAGTTCGTCTAGACCAGCGACATACTGATGCATGGTGTCTGCACTAATTGCCAAGTCTGCGCTGGTGGCTATGCACATCAGCTCGTTAAAGCACGCGTCAAGCTCTAGTCAGAATTGTGCCTTTGTCTTTGCCTCGGTGAGTGTCCTGATAGATGGGATTGCATGTGCGCGCACAAAAACATCCATGCTTATGAATACCCATGCATGGGAATCCTGCAAACTAGTGATGAGCTGCGTGAGTTCTTCATAGTTCTGGATCTGACTCAGGATATGCGCCTTCAGCTCAATCACTCTAGGCTTCATCATCTTGGGCAAGTGTAATAGGGCTCCCTTGTATCTCATCGTCCATGTTTTCATGTGGTCAAAAACAGTATGAAAGTTTGACAAGAGCTCTCCTAGCACATCACTACTGCCAACCATTGAGATGGACAACTGCCTTATTCACAGTACCATATCTGGAATAGAACGCCCACATGACTGTCTCAAGGGATGATACTTCATCCAGTATTGCCTTCTTCAACTCTGCTCGGGTGGATTCTGTAGCGAGTTCTCCTCCATGCTTTGCCGTTTGTAAATCCTTAGCCATTCACTCGTTCTCTGCTATCAAGAAGCGGACACTTGAGCTAGTGGCTTCGGCATATGCTCTAGTAGCATTGACCAATGTTGCTGGATGCTTGTGCACGTTAGACACGACCACTCATTCCTCAAACTATGCAGGATATGTGTGGTCATCCAGAGTAGACACTCTGCGCGATTGCACAGCTCTATGTTGCGACTCATCGAATGATATGTTGTGCATCTCTTCTTCAGGATTGCCTCCAAGGATCTCAGTGTCTCCTTAGTCACTTGGGACTTACTCTGCTTCCAGATCCGGTGAAGCTGGAGGGTCGACCTATTGATGGTAAGGCATGAGGTCGATGTATTTCTCTAACTGTGGTTGCTCCATCTCCATATCCATCTGCTCAAGTGCTCGTTCAATCTCTTGAGCGAAGTCTTGCTCCTGCAGCTGCTCACCTTGCCTACTTGGTGCCAACTGTTTAGATGAGTCGACTACCTGTACAAGCGCAATTTCATCTTCCTATACATGTTGTGCCCCCTGTTGTATCTATCCTTGCTGCGCTTCCTTCTCCTATCTACGCAACTTCGGTTCCTTCTGAAGTTTCTCCTTAAACTCATGAAACTCCTTCACTGTTTCCTCCATGCTTTGTTTTTCTCTCTTCCTTTGCGTGGTCCTCCTATTGCATTGTTGCCTCTTCACCTCTATTGCCAAAGCTACTCTATGCACAAGTGGATCTTCTCTAAACTTGTAGCTTTGCTCTACCTCTACATTGTCGACAATCTTTCTCTTGCCTTTGTTGTGCGCCGGTATGTTTACCTCTGCTACTGCTGCTACTCCATGCTGCTTTGCTAACCATTCCACAACGATGCTGACCGGTTCATTGGGCATGGAGAAGATGTGAAAATATCTCCATGGGTCTTCCTCATCCCAATGATACGCCCGTGGATCCACTGAAACTGTACTCTCACACAATGATCCTTCACAAAAAAATGCAGGTCATACGGATTGTAGCTTCGAGTGTCAAAAGGATATTTCTTTCTCTCTTCTGCTTCAACATTCACATGCTTTAGATTCTGTATCTTGTACAACCTAGTCTACAATGGAAGAGTGGGCCAAGGTGCCTTCTTCTTTTGGTGCAGCTTAGCTGACAGTCGTACCGAGGTGTGGTAAGATACTTCTTGCATGACGAGCTTTTCCATGGAAAACTTCGGTAAAATATGCAGAGGCTTCTCCGCGCTGTACATCCGTATGAACATGCCAGATGGTGAGGCATACTAATTAGATATGTCGACCAGTGCCTCCATTGTTGCCTTCGTCATGCAAGGTGGACCCTCCTCAAATATCATCTTGTACATCGCGGTGACAAAATTATCTGACAGCTGTGTGATGACCCCTTAGAATTTGCATTCAGAAAACAGTTTATAATAAGTATTAATAGAGGTTTCCGCTGATGTCCATGCCCACTTCAAGCCTGAGAACTCTTGACGGGCACAGATTTCATCCAAGATGTATGCAGACATGTAGATTTCTTCTTGCTGACCTTTGGGCAACTGCCGAGCTCCTGTTACCTGTTCCTTCAGCCTGTGAGCCAACATGTCAGTCCAGTTGCATGCTTTTCCTTCACTATCCAGTTGGTCCAACATGATCACCCAACTCTGTGGGAAGGTCTTCGTGCTCTCTTGGCCATACAAGTGACATGCAAAGATGACCAAGTACTGATACACCTTCCACAATATATTCGTCTTGTAAATTTGGTTGGGTGTCATCCTAAATTTGGCTGGCTCCTTCACCCAATTTTTCAACATATCCCTAGAGTTGGCATTGCTGCTGGGTATGCTGAAGGGTGTCTCCATGGTGATCACTAGCTTCGGCAAGTGGTACATCTGCTGATAATCATCTAACCTGAAGGTAGCAATCTCTATCCTACTGACACTTCTCAATGTCATTATCTCAGGATCAATGTGAAAGATGATCCAATGTATCATGTCCGCTCATGGGAATGCAGGGTGTTTGCATGCAATCCGGTACAATCCAGACTCGTGAATGTTCACATAGACTTGGCAGTCTTCAAGGTTTTCCCCAAATGTGCCCGAGAATGCATCATTGACCTCTTTCTGTTTCAACTTGATGTCTTTTTCTACGATCATATTGGTATTTTCGTACATCGGAAAACTCATAGACACTCGCTCAACTGTTGCTCCAGTTGCGCTTCCGTTGGTGTCGTTTGACCCTGCTCTCTTGGAGGCCATTGATCTTGAATTGCTAAGAGATGGATGAACACCTGCTATATCTAGAGACATGGAAACATGCATGGCAAGAAATATGTTAGTTAAAACCAAAGAAAACTTGAGGGATGACATGCAACATACCTGGGGAAATGTTGGAAAGGATTGCACAATTTTCACTAGGAGGCCGGGAGACTGGTTGCCATAACTGCGTAAAAGGGAGTTCAGACTGTTAAGAGGCTAGTTGATTGCTGGAATTGCACAATACCCAATCCAGACTGGCTTATTGGGTGCTGAGATTGCGCAATGCACAATTTCAACTGTAAAGGGATGTAGGCCCAGGGACTGCATTGCGCAATTTTCTGGGCCAACAGTCATTGCCTCTCAGAATTGCGCAAGGCAAGACTGGAGGACACTAGCTGGCTAGATTTGCACATTTTCTGGGAGGAAGGCAGAGCCTTTCCTCTCAGAATTGCACAATGCTGTCCGGGTGAGGTAGAGTCCGGGCCAAGGTTGCCCAAACCCACCGACGGTAAACTGAAAGCATATGAAGATGTGAATGCATGGTGATGCTGAGTGTAAGCAAGAGTGAATAATCATGCATGCCAATAACAAATGCAAGATTTAGAAAACAGAACGACATGCATGTGTGTGAAACGAGTCACTGAATTGACGACTGTTCTTGCAAAACAATGTCATGCATGTGAAAACAGTGAGATGCTAACGGAAAGTAAAACGGTTCTTGTACAAGCTAACATGCATGCAAATGACAACAAGGGTTTAGAGGAATTAAGAAGACAACACTCACACAAGCCAAAACACAAAAAGTGCCAGAAATGCTGCAAAAGACAAGTAAATCAGACTTACCCATAAATAGCTAAGCTGGATGCGCCAAAGACTCCTGGATGTACTGTGGGATGTCAGAGCTCCAAGATCGATGTGAATAAAGAGCTTAGAAGTGTCGAATAAATAAGTTTGAGGCTCATGACGCGCATGCCACAAATCTAGGAAAAAGTGACACTTGGAAGAAATTTTCTAAAACGATCTTTGCATGTAACCTCTAGTTGCTAAAAATAGATCCCTAAAATCTAGGGATGCTTTTTGCATGTTTCTTTTTTCTATTTCGAGAAAAAGCAACCCATGCATGCAAGTCAAGTTTTCTTGGTACCAGAGGGAACCGATCAACCTGAAGGCACATGTAATGACCTGCTTGACTCAGAGGGATTTTTACACAATTTTTGGGAGGAGCAACTGACTGCTACCCATTATTGTGCAATTTATGGACTGAGCTAAACTGTTGGGTCAGATTACGCAGTTTTCATTTGATAAGATTACGTAATTTCTGGGCCTAGCAGGCTTCCATTCAAATTTGTGCAATTTTAGGAGGGAAGGTTGGTTCCCTCTAGAATTGCATAATTTCTTGAGGAAGCTACTCAGCCAACAACTGGTCCAACTATGGAGTGGCATCTTGCGAGAGGAGTGAAGCAATCTATCATGCATAGGCTGGAAAGCTGCTGAAAAACCACTGAAGCTCATGTTCTTGACAATGCAAGACATTCTGCTGAGGATGGTTGGTAGGGAGGCTCCAAAACGAAGCTAAGGAAAAATTTTGGAGGGTGTTTGTAGCCGCTACAACAAAGTCTAAAAATATTTGTCTATTTTATTGTGTGTGCATTATTTTCTCAGCTTCTAGTTTATTTTCCATAGCATATTTTATTTTTGGTGAAGATTGCAATTGTAAGTTTATCGATATTTGTCGTAATAACAAATAAATTGTAAAACAATTAGGTGTTAAATTTCTAGTAATTGCAATCAAGGATTTTTCACAACCCTTCGAAGGCTATTGAGGATTCATTTTGGTACTTGATAAATGGAAAGCTAATAAATCAAAATGCTTTTGAGAACATATTTGAGTAAAACCATTCAACCTCTTTGAGAGAGAGGAGACAATTATACAATGTTGAGATGTGAGCCTTGTATTTTTTTATGAACCACTTCCAGTCGATCTTCCTGTACTTGTTGGGTTTTAAGTAGAATCCAAAGTATTTGAGGCCTTGCTCCATTAGCCTATTTAGAAAGTTAAAAGTATTAGCAGATAAAGATCAAGAAGTGTAAGAAATGTTATGACAAATAAGAACTAACTTATGACCATTTATGATCATGTTAGTGGATTTACAGAAGATGCCTATAATATTTTTGAGAGCTAGGATGTTCCCTCAGGTACACTAGAGGAAAATAAGGAAATCATCTACAAACCAAGGGTGTAAGACTTAGAGTTGACCAAAGAAGGAGATACCTTTGATGTCGCCATAGGATTTGGAGTTGTATAGGAGCTTGCCGAGAGCTTCAATCACTAGAAGGGAGTGTAAGGGGGATAAGGGAAACCTTGTTAAATCCATATAGAATTAGAGAATAATATTGAAGGGAAACCTTGTTAAATCCAATTGGTTTTTTTTATTGACATCACAAGCTGTATAAGGAGAAACCTCAAGAATTTCCACTCCACCTTCGATAGATCCCATTTGAGAAATAAGGCATTGGAACTTGAGGACTTAGAGTGATGTAGCATGTCCTAGGAAATGGACACTATGTCCATAATATTTTGATTTTGTAGGATGTTGAATTTTTCATGTGAAATAAAGGAACTAAGAATAGGTTTGAGCTTGTGAACGATAAATTTTGTGATGACCTTGTATAGTGTTGATTTGTGTAGCTTGGGAGGTACTCCCATAGCCCTAGGGCACTGGGTTTGGGAGAAGTTGACTCACAATGGGCCTATTGATGAATGTAAGTAGTGTCGGCCTTCATAATTGTATTTTTGAAAATAAAATAAAATATTTTTTTTATTGAAGAAAGATTGACTTATTAAAGCTGTAACAACCCTGGTGAAAATTCCATGTAATAAAAGTTAATAAAGGAAAAAAATAAGACCACGTTTAAGGGACACATATTCCAAGATGAATGTTGGGAAAATATATCCTAGTGGGCATCACTAGATGTGTTTATGGATAAAAGAAATTGGAAAAGGTATAAAAAGGAAAAAAGGGATTTTTGGCACATTTATTTATGAAAATAAAGGAAACTAGGAGAAAAGTAAGGTAAAAGGTCACAGGTTGCATGCAAGGAGGAAAATGATGGAAAATGAAGAAAATACATGCCTCTTTAATAAAAGGGATTATAGGGATCAGTTGGTAACCTTTTTTTAGTTCAATTTTGGAGCTCTCTCATTATTCTCTCTCTCTCTCACTCTTGGTCACTTAGAGTTTTCTTGGAGCACTCTAGCTTTGGATCAAGGAAGGAGAAGCAATAAAAGCGAAAGGAAAGGAAAGAAAAGATCAAGAATGGAAGAGTAGGATCAAGAAGCTTCAACATGATACTTGCAAGTAACATATTGCATGTGTGATTTCCTAGATGGTTTTGACATGCATGGATTTGCATGTTGGTGTATGGTTCTCTTGTTTTTGGTGGCATCGTTTTTTCGAGTTATGACAATGGTTTTCAACCTAGACTTGCCTTTTCCGGATTCCATGGTGTGGTGGGATGTTTATCTCAATTTTGAGCTTTGGAATATTTGGATGGATTTCAGAATTTGGGGCGGAGGTGGTCTCAAGGTTCATTCCCAAAGGCCTAGGAATCCCTTGACCAGTTTTGGTAGGATACACAATAAATCCTAAGGGAGGAGTCTCTGTTTAGGGCCTAATGCTTTGGTGTGGATTGCGGTAAAGTCTGAGAGGCTGGTGTCTCGGTTTAGGGCCTAGCGACCTGGGATTGGATTGTGGTAAAGCCTGAGAGACAAGGAGACAAAAAATTCCTCAAGGATAGTGATGGATTTCGGATGGCATTCCAAGTTCGCTTTAGTTTTGTGATTGGAGCACTGGTTTTGGTGTGATCACGGTTTGATGAGGGTGGAGGTGGTTTAACCTCTGGATTCCCTTGGTTGTTTTTGGATTGGTTTATCCATGAGATCCCATATTCATGTTTGGAAAATGGCATGAGGGTGATAGGCTGGAAGAAATATTTGGTTCAACCATGTCTATGGTTGGGTGGTACATGGAAGTATCGAATCTGGTTAGATTTTCCTCTAATTAATGAAATATAATCTCTCTTGATTTTGTACTTGTTTATATGTGGATTTAATGACTATTATATCACTGTTATTTCCATGGTTTTATGTTGGTTATAAGCATGGTTAATTGACTAGTTCATGTCATGCTTATTTCATGTATTTACTTGTAATTGTTAAAATGATGGATGCAAGACCTAATTGATGTTAAAATAGTTCAAGGGATAAGGTGGCGATCCTTCTTGTCATGTATCATAAGAATTTTCGGTCATTCATGCCTTGTCTGGTATCCTAGACCTGTAGATTACATTGATGCCAAGTGTTTGAAAAAATGTCAATCCCAGTTGGGGATGGTCAGGCCTAGTACTGAAGTTTATTTTTGTTTTATTATTTTTATCATCATGTGTTTGATGGATTTTGGAAGTTACAACAAGTTCTGGGCAATGGCCAAAATTCCGGGCTAGAAAAGTGCCTTAAGTTTTGTGGATACTGGCACAGGTTTGCAGGGAAGAGTCCCTCGACACAGACATGCAGGGTTGTGGGACCATCTAGAGGTCAAGAGGTCTAAAGAGTAAGTGGGACCCAGGGGCAGGATGCTTGAATGGATGGGATGCTTCTTTGGAGTGTTGTTGCTGATGTGGAAGGTATGGTTGATGTGTTTCTGCCAATTCAATTTCGTTAAGGTCACCAAGGAGGTTGAATCATATCATAGTAGCCTCTCATCTCATGTTTACCCCATTTGGCTAGTTACTTGGGTAGATGTGGGAGGAGGGTGCCTTACATATTGGTATTAGAGTGTGGTTGCAATTTCCTTGGGTGAATGTGTTCGTCATGCATTCATGTTGGTTGCATGTGTGTTAATCATTCTTGTGCTCTATATGCTTGTTGCCTATGCATGGTGTCAGTCATGGTTGTAGTGATGTCACCATGTGAATGCGGACTTTGTTGTTATGAAGCATGTTTTCATGAGTGTATGATGGGTTACATGTTGTTTGTTCTTGCATATTTTAAGTGTACATTGGTATGGTTGTGTTAACACGCATGAGGTCATGGTATGTGTAGTTGATATGTTCATGCAGTGATGACCAAAATCTATGTAGACTGATGGTTACATGGTTACATGGTTGTATGCTTATGTATCATATGTCTATTATGATTATGTTATACATGTATCATGTTGATTTATTGATCTTGCAAATGAGATATCCTCCCCGAAATATGCTAAGGTACATTGGTTTATCATGATTTGGTTTAACTGACATAGTATGCCTTGCAGGAAAGAGATCAAAATGGCTAGCAAGATGGTAAACTACAAAGACTCTCTCTATGAATCAGATGAGCATTGTGGGGTTGGGCACTCTTATGATTTGGAAGATACATCGAGAATCTTGAAGGAAAAAATAATGATTTGTAATGCGGACAATGACAAAATCATGCAGGCACAAGAGAAACAAGTAGAGGTTAATGTAATACTATTTTAGAGTTTTTTAGAATTGCAGTGACAGGGACCACTTCGAATCAGCCATGAGCAGGAGGATAAAACTTAAAGGGCATATGGAAGTAGGTCTTATGGTTGTCACAGGTTGAATAGAGAAGACATGATCAAAGATGGCATGTTGTTGGACACTCTGGATAGGAGAGGTGATGGACATAGGTACTATTCTAGTTCTGGTTCGGATAAACATCATGATCATCATTGTTATCATCCTTATAGGAGGAGTGATAGGGGATACTTTTTGGATGAGTTTAAGAAAGAAAATCTAGCTACCTTTGATGGAGAAATGAAGAAATCAAAGGATGTAGAGGCATGGTTTTTTGGTATGAGTAACTTCTTCAGATTGCATGAGTATTCAGAAGACATGAAAGCAAAGATAACCACTTTTAGTATTAAAGGTAAAACATATATTTGGTGGGAAGATGTGAAGAATGTTAAAGGTATACATGAGGATGATTTGACTTGGCATTATTTTGATAATCTCTTCAAGAAGAAATATTTTTCGGAGAGATACTTTGATGACAGAGCTAAGGAGTTTTACAAGTTGCGGATGGGTTCCATGACAAATGATGAGTATACTAGCAAGTTCTTAGAGTTGTTGAGATATGTGCCTTACCTCAAGGAGGATAATGCTAAGGTTCATAGATTCATCATTGGAATACAAGTATTGTACAAACACCAGATTGAGTTTGATGAGTCTAGATCGTTGGAAGAGGCCATCTAAAAGTTGAAACATTGTTATGAGCAGTTGAAGTGCAAAGTTGTGCCTAAGCGTGACTTGAAAGTAAGTGGGAAAGCTAAAAGAAAATGGCCACCAAAGCGACGAAGAACTCAATATGAAAGCAAGAAAGAAACTGTAGTCCCTTACAGGAAGTTCAATACAACTGATAAGGGATATGGGGAGCAACAGGTTATAGGTGGTGGTAGAGAACCATTGCAGTGTTGGATATGTGGCAAGGATCATCTTAGGAGGGACTGCCTAAAGTATCAGGGTGGTAGATCCTAGATCTACAGTGACCAAGAGGAACATACAGTTGGTTATGTTGGTTATAAAATTCCTCAAATCTATGTAGCTTTGGACAACAGATTGGAAGATCATCAGGCATCTATAATTAATATGGACAATAAGCTTTGTGATCTAGTTGTTTCTATTTTGCTTGATAATCGATCTAACTATATTTATATTAATCCTAACTTGGTGGATAAGTGTGGTTTGAGAAAAGAAGTGCATGCATAATCTTGGTTAGTACAATTGGCTATAGGTACAAAGAAGAGAGTTCACCATTCAGTAAGAGCTTGTGCATTTGAGTTAAATGGTATGCCTGCAACAACACATTTGAATGTATTACCATTAGGATCGTATAGTATGATTTTGGGTAAGGATTGGTTGTACCTTCATAGGACCAAAGTGGATTTATTTGACAAGGCCATTGAGTGTGTGAATGATAGTGGTGAAAAGGTAACTTTGCAGGGAAAGAAGAAGCATACATCAATAAGGATGGTTACTGCTATGCAGGCTAAGCGTAGTTATAGAAAAGGTTGTGTGATGTTTGTAGTACATATATCTAGTGACAAGGGAAAAGATGTTGAGGATACATAAATATTCAAGAGGTACCCTATATTGGAACAATATCAGGATGTGTTTCCAACATATATTCCAAAGTTACCTCCTCACAGAGAAGTGGATTTCTTTGTTGAGCTAGTTTTATGGGCAACACCAATATCGAAGGCACCTTACAAGATGAACAACCATATATAGTAGAGTTGAAATTGCAGTTAAAGGAGATGCTTGACAAGGGATACATTAGGCCAAGTGTATCACCTTGGGGTGCACGACTATTGTTCATAAATAAGAAATATGGTAATCTTAGATTGTGCATCGATTACAGGAAACTGAACAAGGTAATGATCAAGAACAGGTACCCATTGTTGAGGATCAATGATTTGTTTGATCAGTTGAAGGGAGAAAAAATATTCTCTCAGATCAACTTGAGATTAGTTACCATTAGGTATGCATCAAGGAATAGGATATGTTCAAGACTGCATTTAAACTAGGTATGGGCATTATGAGTTTGTTGTAGTTCCATTCGATTTGACTAATGCTCAAGCTACATTTATGTGTTTGATGAATAGTGTGTTGTGTCATTATCTGGACAAGTTTTTTATTGTATTCGTTGATGACATATTGGTATATTCTAAAAATGAGGAAGAACATGCCGAGAATTTAACAACAATGTTGAGATTTCTAAGAGAGGATCAGTTGTATGCTAAGCTTAACAAGTGTAGCTTCTTTCAGACAAAGGTGCATTACTTGGGACATGTCACTTCCAAAGAGGGCATAACAGTGGATCTGGAAAAGATAAGGGCCATCATGGAGTGGAAGCTCCTAAGAATGTGGATGAGGTGAGATCATTCATGGGATTGCCAGGTTACTATAGGAGTTTCATCAAGAAATTCTCACGCATTTCATATCCTATCAGATCATTGCATAGGAAAGGTAAGAAGTTTGAATGAACAGAAGAATGTGCAACTAGTTTTGAGCAGCTCAAGTAGTTGTTGACACATGCATTTGTGTTAAATATTGCATATCCGAACAAGGCGTTTGTACTGTGTACATATGTTTGCAAGAGAGGACTTGGTCGAGTTCTCATACAAGAAGGACATGTAGTGTGCTATGAGTCACAAAAACTGAATGAGCACAAGCAAAACTATTCGATGCATGATATTGAGCTAGCAACGATCATACATGCATTGAAGATATGGAGGCACTATCTTCTTGGTAGGAGGTTTTTTTGATGAGCGATCACAGTGGGTTGAGGTATTTGCTTGACAAGCCAAATATAAATTCTAGTTAGGCTAGATGGTTGGCCACCCTTAGTGCGTTCGACTTCAAGATCAGATGCATCAAAGGAAAGGAGAACTGGGTTGCGGATGCTCTTAGTAGGAAGGTATAGGTAAATCATATAGCAACTATGAGATCCTATGGGACAAAGTTACAAGATAGGATCTTGCAGGTAGGACATCGGGATGACAAGTACATGGAGATCATGCATAGCTTACAACAGGGTATAGGTACAAGTACAGGTACATGTATAAGTACAGGTACAAGTATAGGTACATGTACATTTGTAGGTATAGGTACAAGTGATTAGGATGCAATCGATTATCTCATGGTAGATGGTTTGGTGAGATTCAGGGATAGGTTATATGTGTCGAACTGCAGTGAGCTTAAGAAGCTTATCTTGAGGGAGTTTCACATCAAGCCATACTCAGGTCACCTAGGATATCAGAAGATGTTAACGACAGTGAAGAAGTTCTACTATTTTTCGAATATGAAGAAGGAAGTAGCAGAGTTTGTGGCTAGATGTTTAGGTTGTCAGCAGGTAAAGGAAACATGTAAGCATCCAGTTGGTCTAATACAACCTATTTTGATTCCAGAATGGGAGTGGGAGGCAATTTCCATGGATTTCATTACAGGTCTTCTGAGGATAGTGAGATAACATGATTCTATTATGGTCGTGGTCGACACGTTGAGCAAGGTATCTCACTTCATTCTAGTGAAGACTACATATTCAGTGAGTGAGGTGGCACAAGTTTGCATTAGAGAGATAGTGAGATTACATGGTGTTCCAAAGAAGATTGTGTTGGATAGGGATGCAAATTTCACTTCCAAGTTATATAAGGATCTATTTGTAGGTTTGGGTATAGAGATGGCCTTCAATAAAAATTATCATCCGTAGATAGATGGACAGACACAGAGGGTCAACAAGATCTTGGAGGATATTCTAAGGATGTACGTGATGCACCAACATGTAGAAATTCCTACTGTAGATCAACAGATTATGCAATAGACTAAAGCAAAATACAAGATCTACTTCTACAATAAACTTTGCGGAAGATTAATCAATTTGAGCACGATCAATGAGAACACATATAACTGGGAATGAGAAATCAATCACACATAACACAGACGAAATAACCCGAGGAAAGGCTCAACCTAAAACCCCAATCTCTGTATTATCATACAAGTGGAAATCTTGTTCAAGTTACAAAAAGAATTAGCTCTCAAGCTATCTTGCTCTCTCTGCAATCAAACAATACAACTTACAGACTGAATAGACATTGTATATATCCTCCTCAAGCCCTCCAAGTCTCCTATTTCCTTGTGTAATTTTTCTTGGGGTCTAGTGAAGCCACATGTGTGAATTAACCTCGTCACACCAAAACATGAAGAAGTAACTGCATAATCCTTAAGGAAAGAATTCCTTCTGCATGCAAGGAATATTCACAATGGAATGTTCTAGCAACTAATAGTACATTGCCCTTCCATCTAATATCAATTGGGTCTCTGTCTGAACTGACATGCATGAGTTATTTATGAGAGAACATTCAGTTATTTGAAGTGCAGTAGTTATATGCATGCATGCATTAACTAACTGAACTCACAATTAATTCAACAAACTGTTTGAATTAATCTAACTGGACTTGACTCAGTTAACTAAGTCAACTAATTACAACTCAATACTACAAATCATCCTTATCTCTTTAATTGATGGATAAATTCCTCAATTAATGGAAAAACCGTTGCATGTCCCCACATAGACTTCATGTTTGATTTTCTACAGCTAATTAACTCATGGTGAATTAATTAATTATTTTACGAACAACTGCTAAGATCAAGTTCGAATTTTTACTTCTCTATTTTAGTTCAGGGACTAACTAAAACAGGAAGGTATCCCGAAATGCTATTTATAGCAGTACTAAATTTAGCACTTCTATATTTAGCATTTCTTGTTGCTATTTTCAACACTCCCTCTCAACAAGAAAGGGATTATCAGTAACCCCAATCTTGTCTCTGTGGAGTCTGCATGGGCTTGCACTTCTCCATGTGAAAGCGCCTAAGTATCTCATTGGCATACTTACCTTGAGACACAAATGCTTCACCATCTTTCTACCACACCTCCATGCCTAGAAAGTAGTGCATAAGACCCATGTCTTTCATTTCTAACTATCTTGCAAGGTCCTCCTTGCAATATTGAATCAGCTGATCATCACCTGTCAAAATAAAATCATTGACATAAAGAAAAATGATCAATGACTTACCTTCTACCATGATGTGGTAAAGGTTCACTTCTGCTTCACTCTTGGTGAAGCCCAACCCAGTGAAATAGCTCTCGATCCTAGTGTACCAAGCACAGGGTGCTTGCGTCGGCCCATACAAATCCCTCTTGAGTCGGCACACATGTGACTCACGATCGAAGGTCTCGAAACCCTCTGGCTACTCAATGTACTCCTCCTCCTCAATCTTCCCATTGAGGAATGCTATCTTCACATCCATTTGGTGGATCTTCCACCCCATCTGAGTTTATAGTGCCAACATCAATCTAATCGATGAGTACCTTGCTACGGGAGAAAAAGTCTCATCGTAGTTGATCCCCTCAACCTATGAGAAATCTCGGGCAACAAACTTTACCTTATGTTTCTCAACACTTCCATCCGCTACCTGCTTTACCATGTAAAGCCATTTGGAACTCACCACTGACTTACCATGAGGTCTTGGGACAACATCCCACACATTGTTCTGAATGATAGAGTCATACTCCTCTACCATTGCATCAACCTAGACTGGTTGCTGAACTGCCTCCTCGAATGAAGAAGGTACGGTATCTACACATTCCCCAACCAGGGCCATGTACCCAATGTACCGCTCAGGCGACCTCCTCTGTCTGCACTGAGAAGATGGCTTTCCCACATTCTCCCACGCATCTAGCATCAACCTGTCAGCTTCCCTTGAGCATTTATGCCCATCTCTGAAAGTTTCAGCATGAGTGGATGTCTCCACTCCCGGATCCTCTGCATGCAGCTGCTCCACATCAATTTGAGGCTCCTCCTCCTTAGGAATTGAAAGTTCCTCCTCTGCATGCAACTTGAGCTCCCTCTCAAGTGATAATCACATGGCTTTCTGCTCATAGAACTTCAGATCCCTGCATACCACTATCCTCTGAATGGAAGGCAGGTACACCTGATAGTTGTGGGGTGTATCCGTGTACCCCACAAGTATTCCCAACTCAACTGTTGGGTCTAGCTTCTTCCTGGCATCTTTCGTCACATGATAGTAAACTGATGATCCAAATATTCAGAAGTGACTTACATTAGGTCGCTTCCCAGAAAAGGCCTCCATAGGTGTTTTCATTCCCAGTGTACGGTGCAAGCTTCTGTTATGCAAGTATAATGCTGTATTGCATGCCCCAACCCACAAAGGCAGTGGTAGGCTTTGGTCATTCAACATCGCTCGAGCTACTCCCACAATCGATCTGTTCTTCCTTTCGGCCACCCCATTCTGCTATGGGTTATGGGGTGTCGTCAACACTTGTTTAATTCCTTCTACAACGCAGAATTCCTTAAACTGTTGGGAGACATACTCTCCACCATTGTCCCTACGCAAGGCTTTTATTTTCTTTCTAGATTCTTTCCCTAACAAGGCTTTAAACTCACAAAACATCAAGAAGGTCTGATCCTTCTTTTGCATAAAGTAGATCCAGCATCTACGAAAAAATCATCAATAAAAATAACACAGTACCTTTGTTTAGCGGTGGAGGCTATAGATAATGGTCCACAAACATCTGAGTGAACTCGCTCCAGGATTGCTCCAGCTCTACTATTTCGATCCGGAAAGGAAGGTTTCGCATACTTAGCCAACGTACAACCCTTGCATGTATTCGTCTGCTCAAGTTTTCCCTTGGGTAATCCAGTAGAAATTTGCTGCATGATCTTCAGAGCTCCATGGTGCAAGTGGCCCAGTATTCTATGCCATAGCTTGCCAACATCTTGCTCAGCACCATCTCAGCTTTGGAACTCAATGCAACACAGCCGTTTACCTCCAGCTTGTAGAGATTCTTAACTTGAATCCCTATTCGCTTTGTCTGTCCAGTACTGATATGCCTCAGGAATACCTTTCCTTTACTAAAGACTACATCATAGCCTTTATCTTCTAGCATAGCGACAAACACAAGATTATTCTTCAGACCTGGTACATAATTTACATCAGTCAGGGTGAGGGGAGCTCCATGCTCCCTCTGAAACACAACCGTACCTTCACCTGAAACACGTTACTTTCCATCATCGCCCATCTCGATCTGCATCTGGAGATCCTTCTCCTCCAAGGTACTGAAAAGATTCTTGTCACCTGACATGTGGAATGAAGCTCCACTATCCAGGTACCACACACATCCCAACATGGATGAAACCATGCATGCAATAAGCAAGAAATCTAGCTCAAACTGTGAGGCCAGTGCCTCACCATCAGATCCCTTCGATGAACCCTTCTTGGATTTCTTCTGTGTAAAATTCGTAGCATAATGGCCCACTTCATGACAATGAAAGCATCACACTTTTGATTTGTCAATATTCTTCCCACCATGGGAAGAACCGGATTTGGGATGGGATGCCTTCCCTTTCCCTTTCTTTTCCTTACTCGCTAAGACTAGATTTTCCTCATCATCTTGCTTCGATGAGGATCCATCTCTGGTGCTTCTTCTTATTTCCTCCTGCATTAGATCCGACCAAAGTCGTTCCCAATCTGGCAGTTTTCCTCTTCCATTAACCAAGTCTTGGTAGCTATTCCAGATCTTAGGAAGACCGAGGAGTGCAAGACTCACCATGTCATCATCAGCGGTTGTGATCCCTACACTTCCAAGATCATCCTTGCATGTGGTGAGCTTGTTCAGATAAGTAGAGATTGTGTCACCCTTTTCACACTTGATCTTACAAAGCTTGTCTTTCAGTGCCAACTTCCTCTGATTGCTACTGTTTTGATACAGATATTTCAATGTTTTCCACATTGAAAATGGTGTCTCCTTCCCATGGGGGCTCGAGACAATGTGGTCTCGAACTCCCTCCAAGAGGATTCTCCTTGCTCTAGCCACACATTTATTCCATTTCGCCAGTTGAGTAGCATCAGTCGGCTTGGGGACTTCTTTATCAATGA
This sequence comes from Pinus taeda, assembly GCA_000404065.3. Lineage (NCBI taxonomy): Eukaryota > Viridiplantae > Streptophyta > Pinopsida > Pinales > Pinaceae > Pinus > Pinus taeda. The sequence continues at coordinate 115,736 of APFE031291920.1, forward strand.
AGTCCTTTAGAATGTTATCCTCTAATACTACTTCCATGCAATCCTTCCAAGCTATATAATTTGAGCTGCCATCAAGGGCATACTCGAGTCTTAAACCACTGAATGCCATTGGTGAAATTGAGATGTGATAAGAACTCAATTTCTATATCCAAGAACCACAAACTTCGAACTTCTCCTTCTTGTATATTGTTCTTCCCCTTGATCACATTTGCTCTGATACCATGTAGAAATTCCCACTGTAGATCTGTTGTGGCCACAACCACCACCCTATTAAAAAATGCTATGATAGAAGATTTTGAATGGGTCCCCTAGAAGTTTGATCTTTCATCTTTCCAAATGATCTATTTTATCCCAAGGATTTTAACTCTGTGTCGAGTCAAATTTTCAATGCCTAATGGCTAAACCCCTTGAATAAACCTCTGATGCATGGTTCATTCATGACCCATCCTAACCCTTCATTCATTCCCTTCATCGGGACTTTTCAATCTTCATAAACATTCATGGTACATTTATGCCCGCACATATAATCACCCCCACCCTTATTATAATTGTTTCTTTGCTTAACCCACAAAATCTTCCGTCACGTCTTTATTCCCATCATAACTCTTTATAATGGGACTACTTCACAAAATACACATAACATTCCTTTTCGCTTATTGCATGCAACATTGGCGCGTAGCGCGTACCATGAGGCACCTGACTCGATGGCATTATAAACCACAATTTATATATTTCAGGTCCAGAGCTCGTCGCATATCATAATCGGTGGTGTCCATGGCATAAACATAAAGCAAGTCTGATATGGCAGACCCATCGGGGCTATTAATCTCATCACATATGTATTTTGGGTCCACCTCCCTAATCACTTATCATAATCGGCGGAACCCGGGAATCATATATAAAATACAATGCGATATGCCGGACCTGCCGATCCTGTTAAACATAATTAATATATATATATATTTCGGGTCCGCTCCCCGCCCTATCGCAAATTGCTATCGGCAGAGTCTAGCACTCCTGTATAAGGCATGACACCATATGCTGGACCCACCGATAACTATCAATGTGGGTGCATAAATTTTCAAGTCCGACCTTATGGTCGGCTACGAGTTTTCACGTATATCCCTGTGTATTTGATAAAGTGTTGTGGTCGCAATTTTTAATGAAAAATACCTTATGGTGGACCCGATAGGCTATAGGTTCCAGTCTAAAACCATTCAAGTCTGGATTTCAGATCCGGTTATGTGTTATGCCATGATTTTCAATATAAATAAGATTAACACTCGCGGGACTCAATCAATGCATAAATTAAAAATCAGGGTTTGACTCTTTCACATTTGATGTTATAAGTGTTTAATGAAGGAAAGATTCATGTTTTGTAAGCATGTTTTCCATATTTATCACAATCATAGATGATATGAATTATTTCTCTAGGCAAATTCGAGTAGATCCGATGATGGATAAATGGAAGCTATATCAAGATGACACCTCTACACCAATGGTGTCAATATTTCAAAAACACACTTTGCAAAAGGGAATACAGACTACCATAGTGCATAATGAAGGCACTCTCTGTGTTCAGCAGAAGCACTCATGACAACGCTGATCCATCAAGATGTCATTACTTCCAAACACACATTCAATCATGCTAGATGTGGGATGATGAGCTCAGTGTTTTCAGTTTCCTTCAGGGAATAATAAGGGATAACGTCCACTATATATAGGTGTGAAGAGATGACACGTAGTCATTCTCTTTCAATCAACATCTATTCATCCCTCAGGAAATGAAGCGCTAGATTGATAGGAAATTCTCTCTACGTGTCAGCAATGACACCGATTGTTTTGCATCTATGTGTTCTGATCTGTATATTCAAGAGAACAAGGGGAAGGCAAAGGGATGAAGGGAAGACCGAGAGTCATTTCCATGTGTATAAGTATTACCTTCGGATAGGAGATGGGGGCTTTTGGTTTGAAGGAACAGTTTTGATTTATTGTGAATAAAGAAATCTGTTTGGTTCAAGAAGGAGCCACTTGTTTCATATTTATTTCCCTTTCTCTCATATGTTTAGAATCAGTGTGTTGTCATTGGTATAAAGACAAATGTGATTTGATTTGTGCATATTGATAACTAGCAATTCATTGTTATTCCTGGTTATTTGAATTTAATTCAATAGAATTGATAATTCATGAAAGGTTGCTAATTTTAGACTTTGTTAAACATCAATTTTAAGTGTTATTTGTATGGAAAGGAATGTATATTCCTGTATAGGTAACTGGATTGCGATTAGGATTTAATACAACCTTGTTCTTATGTGGACTAGTAATTGATTCATTTGGACTTGGGATTTATATATGATGTTTAACCTCCTTTTGTTTTGCCCCTGCAAGATAGATTAGGATAGTTAGGACTAGATTAGAGTAGCTTAAGTAGTTTAGATAAGATTTGATACATACAAGTTAGTTGTTTCCTTTTGTTGATTTAATTGAAGTGCAATCTCTCAACACCTATAACAGTTCACGAGCTCCTTTAAAACCTGTTGGAACTAGCCACTCCAAACGAAAGAAAATCTAATTAGGGTCTGTGATCAAGTTAGTTCCCCTTGTTGGTATAGTGAAAATTCGCCATGTCAACAAGATCAATAGATTATGCAATAGACTAAAGAAAAATACAAGATCTACTTCTACAATAAACTTTGCAGAAGCTTAATCAATTTGAGCACGATCAATGAGAACACATATAACTAAGAATGAGAAATCAATCACACATAATACAGAAGAAATAACCTGGGGAAAGCCTCAGGCTAAAATCCCAATCTTTGTATTATCATACAAGTGGAAATATTGTTCAAGTTACAAAAATAATCAGCTCTCAAGCTATCCTGCTCTCTCTACAATCAAACAATACAACTCACAGAATAAATAGACACTGTATATGTCCTCCTCAAGTCCTCTAAGCCTCCTATTTCCTTGCGCATTTTTTCTTGGGGTCCAGTGAAGTCACATGTGTGAACTGGCCTCATCACACTCATAAAACCTGAAGAAGTAACTGTGCAATCTCAAGGAAAGAATTCCTTCTGCATGTAAGGAATATTCACAATGGAATATTCTAGCAACTAATAGTACACTTCCCCTCCATCTGATCTAAACTGGGTCTCTGTCTGAACTGACATGCATGAGTTATTTATGAGAGAATATTCAGTTATCTGAAGTGCAATAGTTACATGCATGCATGCACTAACTAACTAAACTCACAATTAATTCAACAAACTATTTGAATTAATCTAACTGGACTTGACTCAGTTAACTAAGTCAACTAATTAAAACTCAATATTACAACTCATCCTTATCTCTTTAACTGATGGATAAATTCCTCAATTAATGGAGAAACTGTTGCATGTCCCCACATAGACTTCATGCTTGATTTTCTACAAATAATTGACTCATGTTGAATTAATTAATTATTTTACAAACAATTGCAGATCAAATTCAAATTTTTACTTCTCTATTTTAGTTCAGGGACTAACTAAAATAGGAAGGTATCCCAAAATGATATTTATAGCAGTACTACATTTAGCACTTTTATATTTAGCATTTATTGTTGCTATTTTCAACACAACATAGGATATGGAAGGAGTATCTTCCTTTGGTTGAGTTTGCATACAACAATGATTATCAGGAGTCACTAAGGATGAGTCCTTTTGAGGCATTGTATGGATAGAGTTGTAATACTCCCATCAAATCGAGTGATCCAGTGAAAAAAGTACTTATTGGATTGGATAAGTTGGTAGACATGGAACAAGAAATATAGGTTATAAGGAAGAATCTAAAGGAAGCACATGATAGACAGAAGAGTTATGAGGACTAGCATAGGGTATTCAAGGAGTTTCAGGTTGGGGAGCATGTGTACTTGCACATCAAGCCCAAGAATAACTCTTTGAGGATTAGATCATGTGCCAACTTGGAGCCACGATATTATGGGCCATTTGAGATCCTTGAGAGGATTGGACTAGTGGCCTATTGATTTGCACTAACTCCAACAGTGAAAATCCATGATGTTTTCCATATTTCATTACTTAAGAGGTATACAAAGGATGTTGATCATGTTATTGATTGGTCTGTATTGTAGGTGGAGCAAGAAGGAGAGTTCCAGTCGGAGCCTCAATGCATATTGCAGTGGAAACATCTCATACTCAGGAACAAAGCCATAGAGAAAGTTAAAGTGTATTCAAATCACTTTGGGCACAAAGAAGCCTCATGGGAGATGGCGGATCAGATGTGGGCCATGTATCCTTCATTGTTTGTCGGTTGAGGCAACGCAGTTTTGGTTTGATGTTTGGTATATGTTTGGAATATGTTTTGCTGATATTTTGGTATATGTATATATATGGATGTAAATACTGCCATGAGCTAAGTTATAAAGCTCCAATAAGCAGTATGGTTGTTATCTTGTCATGTTGTCATGATGTTTTACTTTTGAGCAGGTCCTTCATTTTACATACTGCAACAAGATAAGTTATAAATATCCATGGGTAGTATGTTAACTTTTCAGTGGTTTTTCTAAGGTATTGGTATGGTTTAACACCGAGGACAATGTCCCACAAGGGGGAGGGTTATGTAACAACCCTGGTGAAAATTCCATGTAATAAAAGTTAATAAAGGATAAAATAAGACCATGGTTAAGGTACACATATTCCAATCTGAATGTTGGGTAAAGATATCATAATGGGCATCACTGGACGTGTTTATGGCTAAAGGAAATTGGAAAAAGCAAAGGCATAAAAAGGCAAAAATGGCATTTTTGGCGCATTTATTTATGAAAATAAAGGAAATAGGAGAAAAGCAAGGTGAAAGGTCACAGGTTGCATGTGAGGAGGAAAATAATGGAAAATGAAGAGATAGAGGCCTCATGAATAAAAAGGCTTCTAAGGATTAGTAGGTAACCTTTTGTTAGTTCAGTTTTGGAGCTCTCTCATTATTCTCTCTCTCTCTCTCACTCTTGGTCACTTAGAGTTTTCTTGGAGCACTCTAGATTTGGATCAAGGAAGGAAAAGCAAGCAAAGGGAAAGGAAAGGAAATAAAATATCACGCAAGGAAGAGTAGGATCAAGAAGCTTCAACAAGAATACTTGCAGGGAACATATTTCATGTGTGATTTCCTAGATGGTTTTGACATGCATGAATTTGCATGTTGTTGCATGGTTCTCTTGATGTCAGTGGCATGGGTTTTCCGAGTTATGATAGTGGTTTTTAGCATAGCCTTGCTTTTTCCAAATCCTATGGTGTGTTGGGATGTTTATCTTGGTTTTGAGCTTTGGAATTGATGGATGGATTTTGGAATCCGAGGTCAAGATGGTCTCAAGGTTCATTCCCAAAGGGCTAGGAATCTCTTGAATTCTTTTGGATGGATACACGATAAATACTGAGGGAGGAGTCTCGGTTTAGGGCCTAGTGATCCAGTATAGATTGTTGTAATGCCTAAGAGGTTGGTGTCTAGGTTTAGGGCCTGGAGATCCAGTGTCGATTGTGGTGAAGCTTGAGAGGTTGGTGTCTCGGTTTAGGGTCTAGTGATCCAGTATTGGATTGCGGTAAAGCATGGGAGAGAAGGAGATGAAAATTTCCTCAAGGATAGTGATGGATTTCGGATGGCATTCCAAGTTCGGTTTGGTTTTGTGATCAGAGCACCGATTTTGTTGTGATCAAGATTTGGTGAGGGTGGAGGTGATTTAACCTCTAGATTCCCTTCGTTTCTTTTGGACTGGTTTATCCACACTTTATCCATGAGATCACACATTCATGCTTGGAATATGGCACAGGGGTGCATGGCCAAAAGAAATATTTGGTTCAACTATGTCTACGATTGGGTGGTACGTGGAAGTCCCAAACTTGGTCGGATTTGCCTATGATTAATGGAAGCTAAGTTCTCTTTCTTTTGTACTTGTTTATATGTGGATTTAATAGCTGTTATATCACTGTTATTTTGATGGTTTTGTGCTGGTTATAAGCATGGTTAATTGATTGGTTCATGTCATGATTATTTACTTGTAATTGTTAAATTGATGGGTGAAAGACCTAATTGATGTTATAACGGTTCAAGGTAGAAGGTGGTGGTCCTTCTTGTCATGTATCATAATATTTTTTAGTCATTCATGCTCTGTCTTGTATCCTAGATTTGCAGATTGCATTGATGCCAAGTGCTTGACATAATGTTAGTCCTGGTTGGGGATGGGCAGGCCTAGTATTGAAGTTCATTTTCGGTTTAGTAGTTTTATCATCATGTCTTTGATGGATTATGGAAGCTACAACAATTTATGGGTAATGGATGAAATTCTGGGCTAGAAAAGTGCCTTAAATTTCATATACGCTGGCACCGGTCTACTGGGAAAAGTCCGTGGACGCAGATATGCAGGAATGTGGGAGCGTCCAGAGGTCCCTGGACACTGGCATGCCTATAGCATGAGATAATCCATAGCTCAAGAGGTCTAAAAAGTTAGTGGGACCCAAGAGAAGGATTTTGAATGGATGGGATGCCTCCTGGGAGTGTTGTTGCTGATGTGGAAGGTATGGTTGACGTGTTTCTTTCGATTCCATTTCCTTAAGGTCACCAAGGAGGCTGAATCATATCATAGTAGCCCCTCATCGCATGTTTACCCCAATTGTCTGGTTACTTGGGTAGATGTGGGACGAGGCCACCTTACAAAAACATGGGTTTCATGCTTGGGTCAATGGTCAATAGGTCAAAGCACCCATTGTGTGATCTAGGGTTTATATATTGAGTCAAGGTCATAATCATGATGTAAAATACCCTTCATGGGAATCTTTAGTCAAAGAAGAAAAAATAATTCTATTTCAAAAAGGACTCCTCCACCAAGTCAACTCGTCTTCTACATGTCGGCCTACCTCTCCTACAAGTTGAACTCAAAGGGGCCTCATTCTAATATATATACTAAAGCATCTTGACCTATTGAGAGACATTCACTCACACATATTTGATCTGCAGTTTTAGCTTAAGAAAGGTAATATGAAGACCTAGAAAAAGAAGAGTCAAGTCAAGCGAAGAAGAAGGAAGTATGTCAAGCTATGGAGAACCAAAATTTTAATGTCACACATATGGTCTTGAAGCTGGTTATAGGGGCCGAGATTAAGAGTTTGAGTTGCAGAAGTTTCAAGGAAGAAGAAGATAAGGATCTAGACTACTACTTATGTTAAGGGATGGCTTGGTGGATGTAGTGAGTCTATGTATTTGGTCAAAGGCCAGGAATGTCTCAATCTGATTTGAATCTACTAGTTGAAGAATTTGACTAGGTTTTCCCCTTCATATGGGTTTTCCCCTGGTTGAGCATCTATCTCTTGCATTCTCTTGTTGCCTTTGAAGTTTTGGAATTGTCTTGATGATAATAATGTAATAACAAAGAAAAATAACCACAATAATTTGTCAAATAAAGAGAAATCAAATTAATGAGAAGCCCTAACAATGTTTCCCTAAAATTCTCAATAGGGCCTTGTGGGAAAGTATACCAAAGCAGTGGGGTTTTGGACCCAAGAAAGGGTTTGATATCTAGAAAGAAATTATTATTAATTCTTAAGGTCAAGAGGACAAAAAGCCTAGATCTAGAGGGTTCCTAAGTAACCAAAGGGAAAAGTATTTAAAGAGGCCTAAGGAAGAAGACTAAGATATAAATGAGGGGAACCTCATAGAATGAAATATGTAACCTATAAGGAGTCGAGCTACAAGGCTGAGTAGGATTGCAAGTGACACCAATATTTGGTTCATTAGAGAAATGATTCCTTAAGAAGGAATCTAGCAAGGTCATTCGTCCTTCCTCTAGGAGCCACAACAACAAGGGAAATAGATCTATTCTAGTCCAAGTTTGCTAAGCTCAATGAGGAGTTTGATTTGTTTTGGGCAGCTGAGTTTGAGGAGTGTTTCTGTGTTTTGGAAGCCAATAAAATTATTGAAGGAAGGTCTTAAAGGGATCCAAGATATATGTTCTATGATAGATAAAATGACTATAGGTCAGTGGAGAAGGGCCGAGCCTGTAACCAACTTGGAAACAAGGCTATAAGGCCTACATGTTTGTAGAAGTAAGGACCAAATTACCTCAAGTCATAACACAAATGAAGGAGGGCTTATTAGGTCGTGTTAAGGGTTGCTTCAAGATAAGTTAAGGTAGTCACAAGCCCCAAAATGTAGGTTGAAGTATTTTCTATTGGTACAATGGCATAAAGTGGAGGTTGAAGTTGAGTTAAGGTGTATGGTAGGGTGACATGTGGGCTAATGTATGTGGAGGATATTTGCTGGATAGAATGGTCATTCTAAGGATTTTGAACAACAATATTTTGATGCCCTAATTACAATGTTAAGGAGTTACTCTTACCACTATTAGAGGGTTGGATTTAGTGCCCTAATTAAAAGCTTATTCAAGTGCAAGATCAATCCCCAAGTTATTTTCCTATTCAACCAACTTCTGTGCACAAGTACGAGGGATGAGACCCTAATGATATGATATTTTGTCTCTCTATGTGGGGCTACATTCCTTAAGTGTTGTACAAATGTGTCAGTGAGAATATAGGCCACATAGTATAACTGTAAGGTTGGACAGAAGTGCATTGAAGGGAAAATGTGAAGGGATTGACTTGAAGTGAATATCATTGGATTTTTGGTTTCCCTATGAAAATCATCCTGCATGGAGTTAAGGGGATTATTTTGGGTTTCCAAGTAAGCCCTAGGTTCAATGATACTTAAATGGTATTATCATTGTGTGAGGGTTTATTGTATGTTGCATAGTTCAACAGATGCAGTGAGGCATAGGGTTGAAAATTTGACGATTCCTTAGTTTAGTCAATATATAAGGGACATATAGAGGAAGAAGGATGAATATGAAGATCCTATGAGCAAAGATAATGGAGAAACTTATCTATACTAGAGGGAAGTTTGTTGAATAACTTATGAGCAATCCATGTTAGTGGAGCCAAAGGGTTTCTAGACGAAAAATTAGTTAGCCTATGCTTAGTCATATTGGAGTAGCCAAGAGAAGTTTATAGTGGTAGATTGAAGGCTAGAAACACAATCTTTTTGAAGGTGCAGAAGTTGTAGTGATAAAAAAAATGAGGAGGAAAAGTACATACCAAATGTGTTCAAGTTATGTGGATTGAAAGGGCTGTGGAGCACCCCATCAACAAGTAGGTTGTGTACTTTGTTTAGGGAAATATTGGAGGTCATTGTTGTTGTCTCCAAACCATAGTTGTGTCTTATATTAGGGCTATATGTAGGGGCCATGATCCCTGATACATGAGCCCTACGTTTTTTGTATTAGTATTTGTAATATAACAAGTTTTGGGTTAAAAATTGTCTTATGCACGAGATTAATTCACTACTATATGTTTTCCATTGTGTGAAGTGCTTGTGTTGTGGAACTTGAGTATGTTTTTTATTTTGATCTTAGAATCAAGCCTGATTCCTAAGTGTCGTGGAAAATTCAACATGGTTTCAGAGCTGATTTAAAGGGCTAGTGGATCAGAGTGTGTGTAGGAAGCAGTGTGAACCAGTGGAGGTTGTGTAGACTCATAGGGGTTCTAGATTCAAAGGGGGATGCCCTATGGAAGTTTTAATATTTAGTTTCTAACGAGATGAGGAAAATATACAACCGACGAAAGTACAGTTCATTCTATAGGGTATGTTGCAGCAATGAATGCTAGAGATGGGTCAGTGTCACCAATGATGATGATTAATTCGGTGCAGTGTAAGTACCTCCCTTGATAAGAGGGAGTGTTGATTTGTGTAGCCTGGGAGGTGCTCCCAAAAACCTAAGACAATGATTTTGGGAGAAATTGACCCACAATGGGACTTGCAGGCAAGTGTACCCAAGAAATGGGTTTGAGACCTAGAAAGAAATTATTATTAATTTTTAAGGTCAAGGCAAAAAAACCCATTGATCTAGAGGGTTCCTAGGTGACCAAAGGGAAAAGTATTTAAAGAGGCCTAAGGAGGAAGCCTAATACATCAATGATATGAACCTCATTGAGCGTGGATTCTATAAATATGTAGCCTAGAAGGAGCCAAGCTACAAGGCCAAGTAGGGCTACAAGTGAGGCCGAGATTTGATCCATAAGAGAAACGATTCCTCAAGAAGGAATCTAGCAAGGTGATTCATCCTTCCTCAAGAATCCATAACAATAAGGGAAGAAAATCTGTTCTAGTCCAAGTTTTCTAGGCTCAAGGAGGAGTTCGATCTATTCTAGGAAGTCAAGTTTGAGGAGGGTTCCAACATTTGAGAAACCAATAAGCTTAGTGAAATAAGTTCTTAAAAGGAGACGAGATCTCTATTATGTGAGAGCTAAAAGGGCCATAATTCTATGGAGAAGGGATGAGCCCCTAACCAGCTTGGAAAGGAAGCCATAATGCTTGTGTGTTTGTAGAAGTAAGGAATGAATTACCTCAGGTCATAATGCATATGAAGGAGGGTTGATTAGGTCGAGTTAAGGGTTTCTTTAGGATAAGAAAAGGTAGCCATAAGCCCTAAAGTCTTTGATATAAGTACATTGACATACAATGGAGACTAAATTTGTGTTAAGGTATGTGGTAGGGCTACATGTGGGTTAATGTATATGGAGGATAATTGCTGGTTGGAATGGTTGTTCCAAGGGTTTGGAATAACCATATTTTGACGCCCTAAGTACAATTTTAAGAAGGAAATCTTGCAACTGTTAGAGGGCTAGTTTTAGTGCCCTAGTTGAAGGCTTCTTCAAGTGAAAGATCAGTACCTAAGTTATGTTCGTAAGTGGCTAGCTTTTGTGCACAAGTATGAGGGCTGAGACCCTAAGGAAATTACATTATTTATATATTTGTGCATCCACATTTGTCAATGGTTGTACATATGTGTTAGTGAGAATAAAGTCCACAAAGTATAGTTGGAATGTTGGAAAAAAGTTTGTTGAAGGGAAGATGTGAAGGGATTGACTTGAAGTGAATACCATTGGAGTTCTGGTTACCCTATGACATTCATCCTACATGGAGTTAAGGGGATATATGTGGGTTGCCAAGTAAGCCCTAGGTTCAATGATATAGAAGTGGTCTTATCATTGTGTGAGGACTGATTGTATGTTTCCCTAATTCATTAGATGTAGCAAGGCATATAGTTGATATGTGGGCAAATTTGGGTATGCCCTGGTTTGGTGTGTACATGTGGGCATATTTGATGATGCCCTAGTCCAATCATCTAAGGGGAAAGTAGAGAACTAATAAGAGGGTTGAGTATTAACACTCTATGAGCAGCCTTATCTATGTTAGAGGGAAGTTTATTGAATACCCTATGAGCAATCCATCTTGGTGGGGCAAGAGGGTTACTAGAGGGAAGATCAATGAGTCTATGTTAAATCATCTTGGAGCAAGCAAGAGAGGTTGATAGTGGAAGATTTACAACTGGAAAATAAGGTTTTTAAAGGTGCAAAAGTTGCAGTGATCAACAAAAGAGGAGTCAAAGTACCTTCCAGATGTGTTCAAGGTGAATGGACTTAACGGGTTGTAGAGTGCCATGTTAGCAAGTAGGTCAAGTGTACTTTGTTCAGGGAAATTTTGGAAGTGATAGTTGTTGACTCCAAGCCCCAGTAGTGCCTTGTATCAAAGCTATATGTAAGGGTGATGATCCCTGATACAAGATCCCTATGTTTTTTGTATTAATATTTCTAATATAACAAGTTTTGGGTTAAAAATTGTCTTGTGCATGAGATTGATTCACTGCTTCATGTTTTCCACTATGAAAAGTGCTTGTGTTGTGGCACTTGAGTGTGTTTGTGATCATTATCTTAGACTTAAACCCGATTCTTAAGTGCCATGGAAAAATCAACATAGGACATTGCAACAAGCTATGGGCTGATAGTTGGAAAATGACGCGCTCTCCTATGTCTTGGAGATGAGGCAGAGAAAGTTAGAATTGATGGAAGCTAGAACTTTTCCTTATTCCTTGGATTCCTGAACTTCTTTTAAAGAAGATTTCCCTTGAGAAGATCATAAAAATACAGGTAGAATTCCACTAAAAAGTCGTGCAAGCTTGGTACTTCATTTTTCTGCATGGAGAGAAGTGAAACTAGAATTTCATCTTCAGTGACATATGGAATTAAATAAATTTTCATATATTCAGTGATAGAAAGGGGGAAAGGGAGATCACCCAGAGAATATCTTGTAGGGGACATCCTGGAGGAGTCTAGAACATATATTAGTAATATCATGCTATGACCTCAACTTTGTCCTCAAAGGAGAAAAGAGAAGTTCCATCCTCAGACTTGATTTCGCAAATGGTGTTCCTTTACTTTCTAAAGTTGGCATATTGATGGAAAAATTTGGTATTGTTGTCCCTAGAGGCTAACTAGACTGCATGGATTTTCAAGTTCCATCGTTCTTCCTTTAATGGAAGCAGTGCGTGATACTTCTCCTATACTGAATGAATCTCTTGTAGGGATGTCACTATGATCGAGCTAGTGTCTTGCACAACGAGAAAATATATTTTTTATTCCACTTCCTGCAATTCCTTTCCTATTTTTGCTTAGTGATCCTTTTCCCACTATTGAGAAGCATTCTTTATGGTGAGAAGGTTGGCCATGAATTTTTCCATGTATGAGTGAGGCATGAGTGAAGCTCTTGAGAGGAAAGATGATTCCAAGAAGAGTGAATGAGAGTGCAGTAGTCCTCCTACAGGAGCGAATATGGGTTGAAGTAAGAAGGGATGAAATTGCTATTCCCCTTAGGGAAGACCTGTAGTAAGACAGTTTTGTGATTTGAAATCCCTCCAGTGAACACTATATATTTTACAGAGCACGCTGAATTGCATAAAGTTTTAGAATAGAGAAATCTATCAAGACATTTTTCCACCCCGCCTCCTTTGGATCGACTATTGCTATAGGGAAGTAGTAGCTCTCTAGGCACAATGTCTATCAAATTATGTGAATAAATAAGATCCTAAAAATAACAACTCTGAGGATGTGGTCAAGGGGAAAACCCACATAGTTCACTGGTATATAGTGTGAAGTTGAGATCACCCCCCATAATGGTATAAGGATCAAAGAGAGAACCTGCAAAAATCAAATTATCTTAGAAAGGAATGTGATCAAAATATGGGTCACAAACATTTAGAATAGAGGGAAAGAAGTGAGAATCTTTGGATTATATATTTAGAAAAATAACAGAGGGGAGAAAGGAGGAAGAGATAGATTTGTAGTTTAGAGTCCAGCTAGTAATCAGACCTCCAAAATGACCACCTAGATCTAGGTGGATGAAAGACCAATATTTTAGAAATCCTGCTAGGGTTTATCTAGCTCTATCCCCTAAGCACATAGTTTCTTGGATGATAATGACGTCTGACTAGTGCCTGCAAAAAAGTTTTCGAGGGAAAGAATTTTGTGGGGGGGATCTAACCCTCTCATATTGAAAGAGAATATTTTCATAAGAGCATGGAGCTAGGGGCCTTCCCTGCTCTAAGGGCCCTGGAGACAAGTACATGTTTTCCATTTTTGATCTTGATTAGGGTTTTTTCCTAGGCCTTGGAGAGGTTAGATTTGTGGCCAACCTAAGAAGGGGGTGAAGGATCTAAGGAAATGAATCCACATGATGGGGGAAGGTCTAGTTTCTCGGAATGGGACCATAGAGTATAAGGTTTAGTTCCAAAGGGGGTGGTGGGCGTAAAAGGGGGGAAGGAAAAAGCAAAGAGGGGAGTAGGAGGGGGGAGGGGTAGAGGGAGATAGGGGGAAAAGGACGATGGGAGATGGGGAAGGGGAAAATCATAATGGGGGAAGGGGTATGAGAAGGAGTGAGGGAAGCAGAGGAAGATGGAAAGGAAGAGGGGGGAGTAGAAATAGAGGAGGGAAGAGAAGGAGAGTGAGAGGTTTTTGGAGAAGAGCCAACACATATCCATCAATGAGAGGGATGCTTGTTGGTGTGATCCGTTCATTTGCCACTTTATGCTTCTAAGTTGTGTTGATAGGTAGAGTGGATAGGGCTAAGGAGTGATCCAATTTTTTGCACTTGTATCTAGTGGGACAAACTAGTGCATTCCATGTGAAGGTGTCCTACATTGTGGCATTGATGACATTGAAAAGGGAGGCTATAGTAGTTGGTTTTCTAGACCCATTTACTAGTGGCTCCTTTTATTCCTATATTAGCGATGATACCTTGCTTTAGGCCAACCTAACCTAGATCCAGGCCCATCTTTAGTTTAGCTTGAGTTCCCATCTTTGCTCCAGATTGATAAAATTCACAATTTTATTCCCAATTTCCTTGAGGGATTCCTCTATCCAGAAGGAGATAGGAAGCGATGGGAGAATGACCGAAATCTTTAAGTGGTCCAATGACACCCTAAGGGGATCAAAGTTGAAAAACCATGGCTAAAGGGAGAGACTCACTTTCCCCATGGCTAGGTGTCCTCCAAGATGGATGTGTAGTCGGATGTAGAGTGAAATATGAAAATCAACCACCCACAAGGAAGAAAACAGTGGGTGGGGGAATAACCTAGCAAGGGAGACCAAGAGAACTCAATAAAACCTCCTAATTCAACTGTTTTGATGGGACTATGATTGAAATTATTGACTAGGGTTTTTCCTGAGAGGTCAAAACCTGCAAAAGTTGGATGTTGCGACCCACTGCAAAAAACATTGTATCTTTCTTATGGTTAATGGTCCCGAGTTTTCATTTTTTTAGGAGCACAAGGAGAGAAAATATTCAAGGATGAAGTAGTAGAGGGTCTAGCCTTTCCGGAGGGATGCAAAGGGTCACATTGAGAAAAGTTAGGCAGAGAAGCCAATTGAGAAGAGCTAAGCATATGAGACAACGGGGGGAATGGGTAGTTTGAGGTGAGGAGGAAGAAGGGAGATGAGGGGTAGCAGCATGGATGAAGGAAGGGAGTGGGTCGATGATAGGTGATGACAAGGGAAAACAAGAGTGATCGACTAGGTGTGTGTAAGCCTCAAGCTGGTTAACAAAGGTTTGCTGAGTAGAGGTGTTGGACAAGCAGTTTACCTTGTTAGCCCCCTAATATGCTCCGTGGAGTATAGAGGAGGGGTATTAAAGGGATGTGAGGACATATATTCACAATTCGACATATTGTAGGCCCATTAGATCCACCCCATAAAAATCCATAATCTTTTTAATATATGACAGATATTACAAATTTTTTATTATCATATTTTAGACTATTATATATATAAACATGGAACAACATTACTAATCATGGAGATTTATCTCCACTTTAATATGGAGATTCTTAATTTGTAAATAGGATTTGTTACAATATAATGGACCAATATCATGGCTTATTAATACCACATGCCCAAAAAAACCATAAATCACTCCATATGACACTTGTTCATATGGAATTTTTTTTGATTAATCAATTTAATTAAAAGGATAAAAAGAACCATTGATTTGTGTATACTACTATGAATATTCTAGAATATTTCATGGAGGTTAAATCCCTACCACCCACCTAACAATTATTGATAATTAAATTTAAATTCTCAAATCCTTATTCCAAAATATACATGCATATAGGCTTAAGTATAGTTAATATATATTTATTAGTTAAGGTAATATATAATTATACTTAATCCCTGATGGTTATCTCAATTGTGAAGTCCTCATCGTTAAAGTACCTTTGCTATTGAAAGGTCACGAGTTCAATTCTCTTGACACTCTAAGGTCAAGCTTTGTGTTTGAGGCAGTATAAACTGATCCCTTTGGGTGGATCTTCGTAGTACAATATTCCGTGGATGTAGAAATCATTGAACTTTGGGGATTGTGAACTACATGGAAAAAAATTCTCAAGGGTTAGCTCAAATGGTCGAGTACCCGCGATTAAAGAACCTTTTTAATTAAGAGGTCATGGGTTCAATTATCTTGACACTCTTGGGGTCAGGCTCCATGTTTGAGCTAGCAAGAAGTGATTTCTTTGGGGGGATCTTCTTGGTACAATATTTCTTGGACATAGTGGGCACCAATCTCTAGGGATCGTGAACTACATAGAAAAAATAAACAGTTATAATTAATATTATAATATTATTTGTATATTATTTTAATATTATTATATGATATTTTTAAATTTTTAGTAAGTTCTAAATTATATTTGAAAAATTTGATCAGTTCTAGCAAGAAATATGTTTTGTTAATTTTAAGAGAAAATTAGTTTGTAGAAAATTTTATTGAAGCTAAGTCATCCTTGGAGGGGTACACTTAGGAATACAAACAATAATTGGAATAGTTGCTATAGGAATATAGGGGAGTATACTAGGAGCCTAAAGGGATACTACCCAAGAAGGAAGTGAAGCATGAGATCTAATTATTGTTGGACTCTTGATTTCCAAACATTAGGTGTATAGTAAATCTACAATAGAAGAAAATAATGTAAAAAATCAATTGCAACAACTAATGTAACAGGGCGTTATTCAGCCAAGTACCTCACCATGTTGGTCAGCCATCATAATTGTGAATAAGAAGGGTGAGACTTGGTGAATGTGAATTGATTGTATGGAATTGAACAAAATTAAAAGATACCTCTTGCCAAGGATAGATGATATGTTGGACCACTTACAACAAGAAATATACTTCACCAATATGGACTTAAAAATAGGGTATCACTATATTAAATTTAGAGAAAAAGATACTTGAAAAACTACCTTCAAATCAGACAACGTTTACATGACTAGTTAGTAATGTCATTTATTCTATTGAATGCACTATCTATGTTCATGAGATTAATGAATGTCATACTAAATCGTTTTCTAGATTTATTTGTTATTGTTTATTTGGATGATATATAGTATACAATGCTACCTGAGAGAAACACATATCACATTTGATGCAGGTACTAGAGACATTGAAGAAGCATAAGCTACTATAAAATCTCAAGAAATGCGAGTTTGCACAACAATTTTTGGTGCATTTAGGATATGTTACTGGTGGAGGATAGGTAAATATAGATCCTACCATGATGGAGTCCATCATGAAGTGGTTAATGCCTACCAATGTTTCCGAAGTCAAGAGTTTTTTTTGTGTAACATAGTACTTAAGGAAATTCATAACCTCATTCTTAGTAGTAGCAACACCATTCCATGCCATAATAGTGATTGACAAGAGTTTCCAATGAGGAGAGAGTTACTAGAAGGCCTCTGGGGAGCTTAAGAAGAAAATCACTCAAGCATTGATTCTTGCATTATCGAAATCATAGTGTCCCTTTGAAGTGGAGATAGATGTGTGTGGGTATTATATAAAGAGTATTCCTGATCTAGGGAGGAAGGCATGCATGATACTATTCTAAATTGTTTCATGGGACATTTATTAACCACCCCACTTACGATAAGGAGCTCTATGCCCTAGTACAAGCTATCAAGAAGTGGAAGCACCATTTGATGGGAAAGGAGATAGTGATCCAAACACATCACCAACCATTATAGTATTACCAACCATTACGGTAAGTTACTGTATACCAGGAATTGCAAGTGGATGAGGTTTTTATAGTAGTTTCTTCTAGTGTTCATGTACAATAAGGGAAACATAAAATAGTTGGATGACATGATTCAAAGCCATCCACATAAATGATCACAACTTTGGGAACTTTGATGCACATGGATCCTTTCACCCATGATGCATATATAGAGGAATGTATAGAAGGTAAGGACTTCAAGGAGGTATTTTTGTAGCCACAATATCCAAGTCATGAAAATAATGGAGATATCATAGTTGACTATTATCTCCATATTGAATTACTGTAGAGGTTGGAGAAATTAGGTATTATTTGAGGTGAGTGAATACAATTAATCCGAGAGGCTCACACCTCTATGGTTGTAGGGAGTTTTATTGTAGACAAGACAATGTGTCACTTTCATAAGTATCTGTACCAACCCAAGATGTAAGAGGATGCAACTAGGTTCATACAAGGATGTATTCTTTGTTGTATCGACAAGCCTAATAATAGAAAACAAGGTCTATACCATTCCTTACCTATGAAAATTTATTATTGGGAAATAATTTCCATGGACTTTGTGGGAGGTTTACTAACATACATGAAGGAACACAAGTACCTATTTTTTGTGGTTGATAGGTTTAGTAATATGTGAATTCTCATGCCCTGTAAGAAGACCATCAATCGACAAGAAGAAAAAAAATTGTTCTTTGGACATGTCAAGATACACTTTGGAAGACCAAGGGACATCATTTTAGATAGGGAAACAATATTTCTTAGCACATTTTGGACTACAATGTGGGAGAATATGGACACAAAGTTGAAGAGGTCTATAACATTAGGACCATAAACAAATGGGAAAACAAGAGTAGTCAACAAGACTTTTATGCAAGTTTTGAGGGGTTACAATTATAAGAATTCAAAGACTTTGGATGAAATTGTTATATATATACAACACACTTTTAACAAATTGGTCTACACTTATACTAGTAAGTCCGCATTTGAAACATGTTTTATATATTTTCCACCTTGCACTTTGGTTATTACATATGGAAAATAAGGAGGGGTGAGGGATTATCTCATAGTGGATGCTTTAAGGATAGAGACATTTGTTGAAAAGATGAGTGAGATCCACATGTAAGTACAAGAGAAACTTAAGAAGTCATAGGAAATTACAATTCTAGGCATCATCAACACAAAAAGGGAGGTTATTCTAGGTGGGAAGCAGAGTAAGGTTACAACTGAACAAGGAGAGGCTATAGGGTCCTAGTAAGGAAATCAAGGTTATGGGATATGGACCCTTCAAGATACTATAAAGGGTGGGATATAACTCCTATAGACTCAATCTACCGTCATATATGTCCATTTACTAAGTGGTGAATGTGAAAGATATGAAACTTTATGAGACTTCAATGATAGATTAGGAAGAGGTACAAGTTCTACCTTCTATAGAGGATCTAAAATTAGATGCTTAGGAAAAGTTGATAGATAATAAAGTTTTTCAAAAAAGGTCTAGAACTACAAGTCAAGGGTAGCATGACCTTGGTATATTGGGTTGACAGGACAACTTCTAGGCAAAGCTAAATGGTACTCTAGGGAGAAGCTAGGGGAAAAATTTCCTCACCTCATCTAGAAAAATCTTTCTGGGACCAAAAGCCTCCAAAAATGGGGAGGTATGATCTAGATTGGATCATCATATTATTTTTCTTCCATTCAAATGCTTTCAATGTGGAAATAATAGAAATAATCTTAAATAAATAATTTTAGCGGTGGGACCCAATTTGGAGAATTAGAGTCAAACTTTCCAAGGATAATTTGAGGCCCTAAATGATGTGTTTTATGAGTAAAACATTTTTGTCAAGAATTGTAGCTGGGGAACTATTCTGCACACAAATACCTTTCCAATGATGAAATAATCACTTCAATCAAAGCTTGGATGCAAAATCTATGCCTATAGAAAGTTAACCTATTGTGATTGACCACCATAAATGCAGTGGATGCCATTCCAACCCCTGTTATTCATGGAAAATGGGATAGAAATGTGGGCCCCATGATGAGTACTATAGAAGGATTGGGTTTTAATTGATATTAGGGGCTAAATGGGTTAAATTTATCCACTAGCTAGCTATCAGGTTGTGATTTAATTGTGCCACTAGGAGGAAAAGGGTTTTGGTTCTATTCTAACACATTTTGTTCTATATTAGAGAGTAATAGGTAAAAGTGGATAGACAAAGGAAAGGAAAAAGAGATTCTGTGTTATCTAGCAACTCACAAACCACATGTATCACTCCTTTTTCTTTGCACCATTTCCATTGAGAGAAAGAGAAAGAAGAGCACCCTCATTTTCTAGCTAGATTTTCTCTTGAAAGGGTTTCCCAGGGCATATCTTGTTGTTATTGTGGGTTATGAGTGGTTGTTTTATTTCTTTTCTATTTTTTGAATTTTATATATTTCATGAATAAGTATAAACCAATAACTTAATAAATATAGAAATCTAAGGAAAATTAACCCTCATAGCTTAGATTTTGGATCTCGATATATTTTATCGGATATTTTGTGAAGAGCGATCTAGTGGAATATTTGCAAATAGTTTATGGAAAATTGTCCTAGATGGGTCCTTTCATTAAAATTTCCTCTTTATCACCTGTAAGAAGTAGTTTCCTCCTTCCTTATGTATTTTTATTCTATATGATTTCCTATGCCCGGTGTTGGGTAACCTGCTATTATTTATTCATATATATTAATATTGTTGAATTTCCACGATCTTTGTCTAGGTTAGAATCTTAAAATCTTTGATGCTACTAGAACAAGAATCTTAACAAGAACTACTTTGCATAGAAGAAAATATAAAGTAGTAAATCACATATGCACAAGTATACAAAATTAAAAAAATATATTGTACAATAATGTACAACCCAATCTTTGATCTATTAAACCAATTTGAATAATACAACAATCTATGGAATACAAGATATAATGAAAATATTCGCTGCAACTTCTATGGCATATCTTTTCTGCCAGTCCTTCGCTTCTGTACTTCTCTCTAGCTGCCCCTTAGTCCTTCAAATGACAACACATAGAGACGCCAATAGGGCTGCCACCTAACACTGCTACAAGTCACTTCTGTGGCATGTTCACAGGATGATCCAATCTGCTCTCTAGGTTGGCCAATACCTGAGCTCCAATCCACCAATACAACAATCACCTTTTTTCCATTAAAGTGCTGCACATTAGGCACCAAACATCACCCAACCTTCAAATCTCTTCGTCACTTCAAGATTTCTTGTCTAGGGTTAATTTAGGTATCCAACACACTTCCCTCCACCAGACCAATGGCACCCAACAATCCATTATAGGATTTTCTCCTATGAAGGCTCCCTCTCACCAAAAGCCTTCAACGTTGCTTCCATAGGCTGGAATAGAAACCGATCCAAGACTGATCCAACACCTACAAGAATGCAATGAAATACATACCTTAAGCTCAATGTTTGAGGTCTGCTCCGTTGTTGCAATCTAGCCCTATTAGGGCACAAATCACAGTCCCTTTTCTAGCCTTAATTCTACGCAGAATTACACTTAATGAGTGCATCTGCCCTTCTTTGAGGGGTTAAGAGACCCTGCTGTAATCTTGAGCTATTCTAGCCTTCACAAAGTCCTCAACCCCTCCTTAATTACATGCAGCATGCTACAACAAGCCTCCATAGGCCTGTAACAACCTTGTTAAGGGTCTTACAACCCTCAAACAAACCTCAAACAATCCCTAAATTAATTTCCTGTTCTACGACCCTCTAACCTTGCAAATTAGTCACCAAAATAGTCGTTAAGGGTGCCTTAACAATGCTCTCTCCTCCTCATTGTTTAGCCTCTTGTTGCCACGACCTAGACAACATATCCTTCTTTCCTTATTGAGCTATCTTCTTGTGATGTGTTACACTTTTGGATGTGCCAAATGACTCTCCATCACATCCTTTTTATACACATAAGAAGGGCTTCTCAAAACTTCCAACAAGGGCTTGTCCAATTGTCAAGAGGCTTGTTAAACTTAAGCCGACCTTGACTCATTTGGTGCAAACCCACTCCATAACTTCAAAAAATAATATCTCCATTTTTATAAATCAAAATTGGATGATATTCTTTGCGTCAGATTCATCTCAACGAGAGATATCTTCCTCATCCATCACATGTCGAAATGTGCTCATGGTTTTGGCCCAAATCACGATGGGTGAAAAATCCCAACCTTGGGTTCCAAGCCCATAAGTGACTCCTATGATGCTTTTCCTTCCAAACCCTAAACCCTAGGGCTTAGAGTACCTGCCAAGCTACTCAAAAATAAACACTCCCTCTTAGCAAGGGAGGTACTTCCAAAACTAGGAAGTAACTCGTCGTCATCATCACTACTCACAACACTTGCCCAACTCTTGGCACTCACCATTGTAGCAATCCTTGAAGCATGAAATACACCTCCCTTAGAAGTTTCACTGTCACTAGAAGAATCTTGCTTCTTCTTCTTTTCCATATCGGCTTCCAATCCCCTCATGATTCCTTCTTTCCATATGTGGAAGCACCATTTCTACCCACTGACCACACGCTCTTCTTGGGCTGCAAAGTCTCCCTCTAAATCTACAAGCTCCTGCTAGAACTCGAATCCCTCTAAGCCTATGGAACCTAGAGCTTCTTCTCAGGAACTTGTACCTTTACCTTTGAAGCCTGCACCTGGAACTACTTCTCTGGAACCTGCACCTACTCCACTTGTTTCTTCCCATGATCCATAGGCTTTCCCATGATCATAACCTATATAGACCATGCTCTCTAAATCCAAGCACAATCCCATTGGAGTTAGAGCCTCTAGGCCTGAGTCTTGCCTTCCCATCTCGGAACAAGACCTCAAACCCCTTCTTATCGATCATCGAGAAAAATATCATTCTATATCTGAGTCTTGGTACAAAAAATACATCTTGGACCCACATCACACATCTTGTCTCCATCCTAAATGGCATAACTTCTGATCCTCAGATCTCTTTCTGACTCTTGTCACCCAACACCATGTGTAACTTTGAGTCCCATTCAGCTAGAGTCTCCAAAACCTCTTGTGACCCTGTCATATGTTTTGTCACACCACTATCCACGTACCACCCATCCTCATCAATAGTGCCTTGCGAGAAATTATAGATCATAACAAAGTCCTCCTCCTCCAACCTCTTGGTGAGAGCATCTATCTCAAAAGAAGTGGCAACATCGATGAACTACTTTCCTTTCTTCTTCTTGTCATCTCCCTTCTCCTTCATTGGACATCTCGATGAAAAATGACCCATCTCGCCATAATTGAAACACTTGAATTTACTCAAGTCCTTCTTCTGCTTACCCTTCATTCATGTTGCAAGTGCCATGTCACCCTCTGAATCCCTCTTCTTTGGATGAAGATCCTCGTCTCACAAAACTTCCTGAATTAAGTCATCCCACAACCTATTCCAATTTGGAAACTTCTCTCTAGAAAAAATCCCTTTGATGAAGCGCTTTCATTCCTCGATAAACCCTTTCAAATAAATCCTCACTATGTTTGAATTTGAAATAGTCACACTGACGACATGAAGCTCATCTTTTACCTGAGAGAATCTTGTCAGATACGAAGTCACTCCTTCACCCTGTATCATCTTGGTGGACTTCAACTTATCCTCCAATACCAATACCTGGTTCTCATTCTTATTCCAGAACAAATTCTGAAGAGCCATCCACATCTCATGTGTAGTGTTCTTCCCAGAAAAATGAGGTATTAAGGAATCCTTCACACCATCAAAGATGATCAATCTCGACCTCCTATCCAAATACTCATGCACTTCTAGCTCCTTTGGGTCAATTGGCTTCTTGATGGATTTCTCAGTGAATTCCCAGATCCCGTTGGCCTAAAAGATCAACTTGATCCTTTCCTTCTATCGACTATAGTTGGACAACCCTTCCAACCTGTCCTCACACCAAATACCAACCTACAACTTTGACATTGTCACCTACAATGTGACCAACTCCCTCTTAAGCTGTACTTTGGTGTGCAAAAATTTGATTCACTGACTTCCAAAGTAGCTCAGACACACTCCGATACCATGTTGAATTTCCACAATCTTGGGTCTAGGCTAGAATCTTAAAATCTTTGATGATACCAAACCAATAATCTCAATAAGAACTACTTTGCACAACATAAAATATAAAGTAGTAAATCACATATGCACAAGTATTGAAATTTTTTAACAAATATTGAACAACAATGTACAACCCAATCTTTGTTATATTAAACCAATCTAAACAATACAATAATATATGGAATATAAGATACAATGACAATCTTTGCTGCAACTTCTATGTCTTATCTTGTCCTGCTGGTCCTTTGCTTCTGTACTTCTCTCTAACTGCCCCTTAGTTCTTCAAAGCACAACACATAGAGGGAGGGCTGCCACCTAACATTGCTGCAAGTCACTTCTGTTGCATGTACACATGCTAATCTAATCTACTCTCTAGGCTGGCCAATACCTGAGCTCCAATTTGCCAATCTAGTAGTCACTTTTTTCCATCAAAGTGCTACACATTAGGCACCCAAATTCACCCAAACTTTAGCTCTCTTCGTCACTTCAAGAATGCTTGTCTAGGGCTACTATGGGTAGCCAACACGCCACCCTCCACCACACCAATGGCACGCAAAAATCCACTGTAGGATCTGCTCCTATGAAGGCTCCCGATCACCAAATCAAGCCTTCAACTTGGCTCCCATAGGATGCAATAGAGACTCATCCAAGACTGATCCAACACATGGATCTAACACCTACAAGAATGCACTGAAATATATACCTTAAGCTCACTATTTAAGGTCTACTCGAGTGCTGGAATCTAGGCTTAGTTAGGGCAGAAAATAAAGTCCCTTATCCAACCTTAATTCTGCCCAGAATTGCGCTTAAGGAGCATGACTGCCCTTCCTTGAGAGGTTAAGGCACCCTACTGTAATACTGGGTTATTCTAGCCTTCACAAAGTCCTCAGCTCCTCCTTAATTCCCTGCAGCGTGCTACAAAAAGCCTCCACAGGCCTATGAAAGCCTTGTTAAGGGTTTTCCCACCCTCAAATGGCCCTCAAACAGTCCCTGAATTAGATCCATGTGCCTCGAAAATTTATCCCCGAACCTTGGTTACCAAAATAGTCATCAAGGGTTCCCTACAATGCCCTCTCCTCCTCAATGTTTAGCCTCTTGTTGCTGTAACCTAGATGAGGTCTCCTTCTCTCCTTAACGAGCTATCTTCTTGTGATGTGTTGCACTTTTGGATGTGACAAATGACTCTCCATCACCTCCTTTTTATACACATAAGAAGGGCTTTTGCAAAACATCCAACAAGGGCTTGTCCAGTTGTCAAGAGGCTTATTAAACTTAAGCCGACCTTAACTCATTTGGTTCAAACCCACTCCATAACTTCAAAAATTCATATCTCCATTTCTACAACCCGAAATTTGATGATCTTCGTTGTGCCAAATTCATCTTAACAAGAACTATCATCCTTAGAGATCACATGTCGAAATGTGCTCATGGTTTTGGCCCAAATCACAATGGGTGAAAAACCCCAACCTTGGGTTCCAAGCCCACAAGTGACTCTTGTGGCACTTTTCCCTCCAAAACCTAAACCTTAAGGCTTGGAGTACCTCCTAAGATACTCAAAAATCAACAAGTATAATAATAATAATAATAATAATAATAATAATAATAATAATAAAAAATACTATATTAGTATATTTTATTATATGTTGTTTAATTATAAATTAGTTATTAATAGTAATAAACAATATTAAATACATAGTTAATTAATTTATAATAATAAATTAATACATAGTTATTATAATTAAGAATTTATCAAAATATTATCAATTTAAGTTAATTAGCTTCAACTATATTAAACATTATTGTGATGGACCAAATGTTTTTATGTTTAGTTGTTTTTGAAAATTAGTTAATCAACCAAAAAAATGGAGTCTTTTTTGCTTTAAAATTAGCTAATTCACCTTTATAGAGTCATAATTTTAGATAAATTAGGAAACTCAACAAAAGCTAAAAAAAAAACCTAGACTCTTACTTGCAATTGAGTAATAATATTTCAAATGTATCCACTAATAATATGATAAGTAAATGAAATTAAATGGTTCAAAAAAATAAATAATATATTTTGCTAATGTAAAACAATATTATAAATGCAAAAAATTATAATTGAAAGGTTAATTAATACAATAGTCTAACTAATATACGAAATAGTCTTTTCAACACATTTTGTCTGGTCAATTTTGCCCAAATTCTAGTAGAAATTAAGTTGCTTAATCTACAAAGTTTGACTACTTCAGTGGTCTTTTAGGGTGTTGAATCCATTTATGCAGTCAAAAATGTATTTTAAACAATAAAGAAATTTCAATTTTTTTCTATGTTGTTCACAGACCCTAGAGACTCGTGACCACTATGTCCATGGATAACTTTTTGTCAGCTCAATCATGAAGCCTAACCTCAAGAGTGTCATGAAAATTGATCCCATAACCTCCCAATAACAAAAATACTTTAATGACTCGTTCAATTAAACTAACTCTTAAAGCTAAAGAAATTACAATCTTTGCTTGAATTTGTATTGCATTTAAAACTTAAAACAAATTATTTAAAAAATTCCAAAATTTTATAACTTCCATAAACCATAAACAAAATTAATAATATATATAATATATATATATATATATATATATAGTTATTAAATATTAAATATTAATTTTTGGTTATAATTTTGAAAAAATTCAAAAATACATATCACACTAGGAAATTGAATAATATATTGGAATATACAATTTTATTTTGAATTTTTATAGTTATATCATCTTAAAAAGGTTAATATAGAGTTTTTCCAGAGAATATTGATTAATTTTTAATTAATTAATAAAACCCACAAATTCGAAAATTAATATTTCAATCTTTAAAGTCTTAACATACTTATAATTATTTTCTTAGATATAAGGGTTGATAAGTATATTTCTATTTTAATTATGTTGTAGACTCGATGTCATCATTTTTAAAAACGGGTTATGTTTTATTCGTAGGATTTTTACAAATTTAAAGGGTTTTTATCTCTCTTTATTAGGATCCTTATGGCAGAGGGCGCCACATCCTTGTTTTAGGTAGTAATAAATAATGGACTATAGTAGCATTAGTGACAATATGCTAATGACAATGGTGGCAAGAGCATCATTGGTGATTATGCATGGAAGGCAAACTTCAAGCCTTCTCCTGTGGCAGTGACTTGAGTGTTTGCAAATTCGGGGTAAGGTAATAGACGTTCATTGTTACATGCTTTTCTCAAATGAAGATCATGTCCAACTCTGAAATCATCTCTCACAAAATTGTTGAGGATAATATCTAATTATGGAAATACCGTATCGACATTGAAAAAATTATGGGGATCTGTCCCAAAGAAAAAGTCCCAGTCTAATTGATGAAGAAACTTGGCCCATAGAAACTTGGCTTAAAGTTTTTTTTATTAAAATGTTTAATTTTAGGTGTATGGTATATTTTTTTTGCATGATTTATATGCACGGTGAATAAAGGGGATTCATGGTGGTTGCTAGTGTGGGGTTTGCGGCAGTGTCTTTAAAGATTTTTTTAGATGGTTTGGTTCACAATTTTGCACATGGTTTTATGCATGATAGTTTTGCTCATAGTTTTGTATATCCAGTCAAAGAAACTATGATTATGTTCTAATATAGAGTTAATGGATTGAGGAATTATGAATACTTCAACATGTATATAATGTATTGTAACATTGAAAGAAATATAATGAAAAGCAAATTTGGTTTTCCTAGTTTTGGGTTCGTGGAGAAAAATATTTGTGTATATTTTATGTTCTCGCCATTGCATATTTTCATTTTTTTTTATAAAGAATTCATTTGCAAGTATTATCTGTATAGGGTTAAATCCTACACTTAATAAGTTGCAAGATCAATTTTTTTTCTCCAGAATGGCCCCTACTTCTTATACTCTAATCATTTGTATGTACGATTATTTACTAAAGGATTCATCCCTAAAAAGGAGGACTTCCCAACTATTTTGGTGTGGATATGAATATATTCTCTTTTGTAAGAATTCTAGGTTCTTGAAGTTTTGGAAGGCATAAGAAATACGCTAGGAACAAATGTAATGCTTTCGGAAGGAGACCAAATAAGTTTTATATACTTCTTACACCCAGATTTATGTATACATGAATGTTTCAAAACCCATTCCTACTACCATATGTTTAAGCTATCATGGCATTGACTAGTAGCAGACAATTGACTATGAACATGTTCCCTTCAGATGTAAAAGATGTCATGAACACAATCATCTCTTTTGATATTTCCCCCTCAATATGCCTTGGCCTCTTATCAAGTTACAGGTTGAGAAAGATTCATAAGGCTTTGAAAGGATTACAAGCAAAAGAAGATCATGGATAAATACCTACAAATTCAAAAGCCAGTAACCAATATGGAATTTTGCCTACCAATCCATCACCAAGAGGGTGCCCTTCACAACCCTCATAGAATTTTGAGGTTATAGCAAATCCTAACAAGAGTTGAAAACTTCACAATGAGGAAAATATTAATGAGTCAAAAGGCACTGAGATGGCTCGAGACAATAAGCATGTATCTGATATAGAAGAAGGTGAGGATATGGACCTAGGTGAGCTTAAAATGCATTATATATCAACAACTTGGAATCGACATGATCCAAACTCCATTCCAGATTTAAAAATCCATCTCATTAGAAATCCCTTATCAAATCTCAGGAATTATGAGAATGGGAAATCAAAGGTATGTCTCATCAATCCACTTCTTTAGGAGTTGAAAAAATTTCCCAAAAGAAAATCCCAACACATGAAAAGAGGGAAAAAATAGGTCATAGAAGGAACATAAAACTCTTGTAAGAGCTAGGAGAAATGATACTAAATTTTGGTAGAATTGCACGATGAAAAACTCATTCTGCCCCACTGCTTCTCGTACTCAATGAATATTTTCTCATGGAGAATAAGAGGCTTGAATAGAAAAGAGTAAACACATGCTTCTCAAAAATAAAATTCATATGGACCAACCAATTAAAGTCATGTTACAGGGAACCAAATGTTTTAATGATTTATTAACAATAACTGCAACCTTTATTCCATGGGGTTTCCAATCAATCACAATTGATGCTTTGGGGGCTCAAGGAGGTATTTTTCTTCTTTTTGGAAATCCTCAAAGATTAATATCTCCAATTTATTTTAGAATATTACTACTAAAGTTCATCTTGTAGGATCAATTGATCATGGATATCTATCGAATGTCTATGATCCCAATCTTCCTAGGGAAAAAAACATCCTTCTTAAGAAACATTTAAGAAATCCATCATATAATAGGAGACAATCGTTGGAACATGGGTGGATACTTCAATATGATCAAGTACCTTGATGAAAATAGAAAATGGTTATGGATATTGGATGTGAATTTTTAATATTTCAAAGTGACCACTCAAAGTCCTAAATTAATGGATCTAGAAACCTCAAAGCAACCACTCAAAGTACTAAATTAGTGGATCTAGAAACCTCAAAGAGACCACACAAAATCCTAAATTAGTGGATCTAGAAACCTCAAAGCGACCACTCAAAGTCCTAAATTAGTGGATCTAGAAACCTCTATGAGACATACCTAGAATAGTAATAGGAGAATATCATATCAGGTCACCTCTCAGCTTGACCATTTTCTCATTTTTGAAACGCTCATGCTTCCTTTGATGCCTACATTCTTCTAAGAAAAAATTTCAATCATTGGCCCATATGCCTATTGCTGGATTGGATAGGGTAGTCCCAAAAATTGGTCATTATACTTTAAGCCTTTTGGTTGCCCATCCTTCATGTAGTTTTTAACCTTGCACATATAATTCTTGCAAATTGATTCTCTCTCTCTCTCTCTCTCTCTCTCTCTATATATATATATATATATATATAATATATATATTATATATATATATATATATATTCGGCATGAAAAAATCAGTAATTTTATAAACACATTGCAGTGTGTATATAGTTTATTTGGTCCATCTAGTCCTTCAGAGTTATAAATAAAGATACCATGTCCGAGAATAATTTAAATAGTTCTCCCTATCATCTATGACATGCTCAAATCATTCATCCATACAAAAATACATAACAATTTAAAATTGTCTATCTATCATTTTTCTATTGGTCTACTAGTAAAAAAATAAACTAAAAATATACATATTAATATCAATAATTTCCAACATATATATGAACTTTGGCTCCCTAGCAACCCTGTGGGGGGGGGGGGGGGGGGGTGGCGCGGTGTGGAGAGCACGTTTGAAAGAAGTAACAGTTGAAAGGCCGTTGTGCACCTCCAAAACCCACAAAAATTCATTTTCCAAGGTGAGAGCCACCTTAGAAAGACAATCAACATCTTGACTCAATTCCCTAGCACATGGGGCTCTTGAGATGCCACTACAACCTCATCCACAACCATGGGGTCCAGAATGGGCGTTGTATCCATTAAGACCAAATCTTCTCCGTGATGTGGAGGAACAATAAAAGTGGTATTAGTAGAAGGGGGCCCATTGGGAAGACCCACATCCTCCCAGAACAAATTGTCCACATCAACTAATAAAGATTGAGCCATAAGGAAATTCTTAACTAGATGACCATACCTATGAAATCAACGACAAAGAAAAGGGACCCCTTAGTAGTCCAATTCCTATATATTTGACTCACCTTCCCCCAATTCCATTTCCTTTAGGAGAACCTCCCTTAGGTCCACCAACACCAAGACGCAAGCCAATTACCCAAGTCTTGGAAAACCTCATCCACTCAATAATCGAGGGGGAGAAAAGGAAACCTAACCCAAATAGGGACAGC
Source organism: Pinus taeda (assembly GCA_000404065.3). Classification (NCBI taxonomy): domain Eukaryota; kingdom Viridiplantae; phylum Streptophyta; class Pinopsida; order Pinales; family Pinaceae; genus Pinus; species Pinus taeda. The sequence continues at coordinate 146,106 of APFE031291920.1, forward strand.
GTCTGAACATTCCTTCTTGGCATCAAATAATGGAGACAAAAGCGAAAAATTACCATCAAGGAGTCAATATACTAAAATTGTCCTTCCATCAAATGAGCATCCTCCACATTACAAAAATTCAAATGAATCCACCCCTTATGAAGAATTACCACCTCGGGAGGAGAATGAATGAAAGGATCAACATCCTATAAAACCAAAGACTAAAGGGTTTGAATATTAAACCTTCGGCATTAAACACATCCCACTAGCGACGAGGAAACCAAAACCCCAACTCGCTCCATTGGAACGTCTCCACCCAAAACCAGAGCCATGCGAGAGAGAATTTTCTGGTGAAGGAAACACATATTTTATATTACATGCTTGATGAAGTTAGAGATTTTACTAAGATGCATACCAGAGTAGGTTTTCATGGGATACCCACAAGAAAGTGCAGACGAAATAAAATTAACATGGGGCTTTGTGGACAATGAATGAGAGTGACTTGGGGCAAAAACTAACGACAATTGTCTGGAAACGAGATACTAGTCCGACTTGAGAAAACTGACCGAGTGCCCCCATTGAATCCCATGTCAAAACCCTCACCACTCAAAACCCTCATAGAAAAGATTCAATATCATATGCACTAAATTTGCATAGATATTTTACCATGGAAACCCAAAACTGGGAAAACCAAATTGATTTTTCTATATCTCTTAATGATTAAATAACTACTATACAATTCCCATCTTAAAAGAGAGCTTATTTCTAGTTAAAAAATAACCCTAACATAACTTTTATCACTAGATCTACAACCTAATGATGAATGGTGCATATTTACTATGAAACTACAATATTTTACAAGGAAAATTTTCCAATTTTTTTTCTTTAGGGTCATTGCCTCCAAAAACCCCTGCTAGTGAGGGATTCATAAAAGTGTCATTGTCCTCCCTAGACCCTCCATGACAATGGTTATCAGGGGATAAATCCCCTCCGTTAGGAACTAGGGTCCAAATAGGGCTAATCATGTTTAAATTGCAACAAGGAAATCCTAATTTAATTTTGTCCTTGAATTAAATTAGGAATAAAATTGTAATTCCACATTACAAGACAACTTGTACAAATGAAATAAGTTAAATTGACTTGGTTGGCTCAGTTAATTCAAGTTGAGGGTCTAAATTTAGTTATGTAGAGTGTCTCCTACATTATATGAGCCCTAGTTGAGTTTATTTTGACTTGTAATTAATTAATTCAGTTTAACTGAGTTAAAGTCAGTTAAACTAGTTTAAACTGATGGAGGAACTAGTAGGAGGTCAGACAGTGGGGTGCTACTTCATGTGTTCAACTAGTTAAATAATGATTCACTCATAAATAACTCATGCATGTCAGATACGAGAGTTACCCAGTTGAGATTGGAGTTCAGGAAAATGTACTATCAATTTTATACTCATCTAAATTGTACAGGTGGTGCATGCAGTAAGAGGAAGGCCTATGAGGATTACACAATTCATATTGAGGAATTTCCCTCATTAATAGGGGGATAATTCCCAAGGAAACAACACAAGGAAATAGGGACTTGGGAAAGTGAAAATTTGGTTAATTATTGGTCTGGGCTTGTCTAGGAAGCAATGAGACAGATAGAGATAGTGCAAAGGTTGCTCAGGATTGAGCAAAGCATTGTAATCTTCTCATATTTTTTGACTATCCAATATACAAATAACAGGGGTTTTTAGCTGTGGCTTTCCGCATAAAATCATTGTGTAATGTGTTGATTGAATTATTTCTCTTGTATGCTTCGTGATTTCATGACCATTTAATTGTTTCTGCTGATAAGTACAGTAGATTCTATTCTATTATTTTAGTAAATTACAATTAGCAGTTTGAATCTACAAGGAATTTCTACATGGTATCGGAGTAGAAATCACTTTAGAAGAGGAGAATATGATTTTGCCTTCTACATGTGAAATTGAATTTTCAGTATCATACTTCAGAGATAGAAGGATGTCATTCTATAGATTGAGACTCAAATATGCCCTTGAGGGTAGTTCGAACTATATTTCTTGGAAGGATAGGATGGAGGTAGTTTTGGAAGACAACGAGCTGAAGGAATTCATAGAAAAAGATATTCCTAAGCCTCTAACAACTGATGCTCAAGATTTGGCAGAGTGGAGGAAATGTGTTGCAAAGGCAAGAAGGATCATACTAGAAGGAGGTTGAGATCATATTTTATCGAACTTGCATGGGAAGGAGACTCCATATGCAATGTGGAAGGCCTTCATAGGCCTATTTCAAAACAACAGTGACCACAAGAAGCTAGCACGGAAGGACAAGCTCAGGAAAATCAAGATGGAGTTTTCACATCCCCTTAGAATGCAAATAAAAGGTTCTTTCATTGCTTATCCCCTTTTCTCCACAACAAATTACTTAAAATCAATAAAAATAGTCATTAGTAGTCATAAGTAGCATCAAATAAAGGAAAAAACATCATAAGGAAGGCAACTAAGAACATATCCTTATTTATAGCACCTATCCACATTTTTCAAGCTACATACCGGTTCTTTATTTTCGTTCACTATAAAGCCTTCCAATTGCTTCATGTAGATATATTCTTCTAGACCCCCATGTATGAATGTGGTCTTCATTTCCATCTATTATAGCTCAAAATAAAAAACAAAAATGACATATAAATATAAATCTAATAAAAGCTAAATTGGCAATAGGAGAAAAAATATCACCAAAGTCAATTCCCTATTCCCGGGAATAACCTTTTTCTAGTAATTGAGCTTTGTATTTCTCCACTTTTCCCTTTTCATTCAACTTCTTCTTAAACACCCATTTTTTGTCAATGGGTTTTCTTCTAGCCAGAAACTCCACTAGATACCAAGCCTCATTCTTCTCTAAGCTTTCCATTTCTTTAACCATAGCATTTTTCCCAAAGTTTTTTATCCTATGAATCCACTTCCTCCCTAACAATTCTAGGATCATAATCAATAAATAATAAACAAAACAATTTTTTAATATAAATCAAGTATAGTGTAGTTTTTCTATTGTCTTCTTTCCAAAATTGATATTCTCAAAACCAGAGTATGTGGTGCTTCCTCTTTTGATTCTTTTTCTTTTGTAGAGTTTGATTCATTATCCTTCATTCCAAACTCTATCTTCTTTGGTTCTTTCTCTCTTGGTAGGATTTTTTGTTTGATAACATCTTTCACTTCTCTAAATATCACATTTCAACTATACATAATATTCTTAGTTTTTAGGTTCTAAAGCTTAGAATATTCCAAACCATATTTATAACTAATAAATATGAAAATTTTAGATTTACTATGTAACTTAGTTCTATTTTCCTTTGGAACATGTACATATGCATCATAGGCAAATACCTTGAGATTTGTGAGAGAAGATTTATTACTAGTACATACCTTGTGGGGAATATTATCATTTAACATTGATGAGGGTGATCTATTTACCAAGTAACACGCAATATCCACTACCTATGCCTATAATTCCTATCTTAAATTGACACTAGTGAGCAAGCTCCTTTATTTTTCCATCACTGTCTTGTTCATCCTTTTTGCAGCTCCATTCTGTAGAGGTGTGTATGGAGTAGCCTTCTACTGTGCTATATGACACTTCTTACATAAGTCTTCAAATTCCTTCCTATAGAATTCTCCACCATTATGTGTCCTCAACACCTTTATTTTTTTATTTGTCTAATTTTCCACTAGAGCCTTAAACTCTTCAAATATGTCAAAGACTTTAGATTTCTTCATGAGGAAATATATCCATGTATTCCTTGAGAAGTCATCTATAAATGAGACATAATATGCATATTTTCCCAATGATGGAACTAAAATAGGTCCAAACACATCACTATGAACTATTAGTAGTTTTCCCTTCACTCTTTTAGCACTTGAGGGGAATCTCACCGGATTTTTCTACCCATATAAACAATTTTCATAAAAATAAAATTATGGAGAGAAATTTGACACAACCTCTACCATACCATTACCATGTAATACTTGAAATCCCTTCTCTCCAATATGTCCTAGTCTTTCATTCCACAACATAGTATTTTCCCCAAAGACTATATGAGTTTTTCCTTCTTTTTCTTCGCTCTCAGGAATGACAAAACTACCACACCCATCACTAATAGTACTTTCTAACAGCTTGTACATTTCCAATCCAAACTCCCCTCAATAATACCATTTCCCTTGGAACCATCCTATAGGTATTTGTTAACCCTTATACTACCAGTGTAACCCCTTATTGTTATCAATACAACCCCCTTATTATATTTTTGTACCCATGTAGTCCCCATATTGTTATTATTGTCCCCCATAGAAGCTCACTATTGTTATTATTGTGCCCTTACATTATTATTGTTATGTCGACTCTCATTATATTATGACCCCTTAGACTCCTATATATAGAAAGGAGGTCTTGTCATTTGTATCATCCAAGAATTGTTCATTTGTGTAATGTAAAGGAGGCTTCCCCCTCAAAGAGGCTATTTCTAAGGTGTTTATCTATCTTTTTGTGAGCTGGTTTCATAACATTTGGTATTAGAGCTTTGGATTGTAGGGTTTCACTGCTCCTAAACAGGTCATCATGGCATTTTCACTATAACGTTTTTGCTATGAAGTTTCCAACGCTAAAAAAATAACCCATTTGGGAAGAGATGGGTCTGAACCTCGGGTCTGAATTTTAGAGCTTGTCTCACTACATTTTTAGAGATATGATCTGAGGAAATTAGGGTTTTTGCAAGCTCTAGAATTTCAACTAAAACAGGTCATCATGGGATTTTCGCTATAACTCTTTCGCTACAAAGTTTCAAAAGCTAAAACAAAAACAATTTGAGAAGAAATCGTTCTGAATATCTACTCTGAATTTAATATATTGTCTCGCTATAGTTTCAGAGATATAGTCTGAGGAAGTTAGGGTTTTTGCAGACCCCTAAATTACATTCCAAATAGGCGACCGGGGGAAAATCTTCATAAATTTTGTTCTGATCATTAGATTGAAATTTCGTCAGAAGTTTTAGAAAGAGGACTTCCTGTAGTTTTTTGTATATCCATTTTTGCTACTAAGGTCGAAATAGTGGGACATGGTACGTCGTACAAGTTTTCTCTATTGGACTAGTCTATAATCAGGTCACTGTGGGAGATTTGACATAACTCTTTCTTGGATAATCAAATTGTGATCAGACTTGCGGGGTTAGAAAGAGAACTCATAGATTTATTGCAAGAAGAAATTTTAGAACTTGGAGATCTGAAATTACAGAGTTACAATCATTTCAAGATCGAGCTCCTAAAATAAAGAAAAAGCGAGATGAGGAAGTTTGATGGCAAGGATCTGGTAAATTGGATACTAGAGATGGAGAAATATTTTGATCTACATGGTGTATCACTATTACAAAAGGTATGTATTGCATCTTCATATTTAGAACAAGATCAATTAATATGGTATAAAGGGCTTTGTTCTCATAAACCACTTGTTACGTGGTCAATTTTCACGGAGGAAATTATAGCACATTATGAGGATACAAAGAGAAACACCTTCTTTAGCCCAATTTGAAAATTTTCAAAACAAAGTGTTCAATGGCAGCAGCACATTGAGGACTTTCAAAAAAAATTGAATATAAGGGTAAATGATATTCCAGAGAAGCAAAGGATTGATGTCTTCATAGGTACTTTAAAGGATAACATTCAACATGAGGTTCGTCTTTGGGAACTTGATTCATTGAAGAAGGCATTCATCTGGGCAAGAAAAATTGAAAGTGAAATTATGGAAACAAGGAATCCCTCCACTCAAGGCTTTGTTACAATTGTGATAAAAAATACATTAAAGGTCATAAGTGTGCTGAGAAGAAATCATTTTACATTGATTGTGGAGAGGAGGAAGAAAAGGATCAAGAAAATTCAAAAGAAGAGTATATACACTAGGAACCAACTCTAGAGAAAGAAGAAATGAATCCGACCACATATTGTAAAGCATTGGAAATAATTACTACTCCTCTAACTCTTAAGATAAAAGGACATATCAAGAAGAAAAAGGTTCAAGAAGTGAAAGACCTCATCAAGAAAGAAGAAATGAATTTGACCATATCTTGTAATGCAATGGCCGAAATTAGCACTCCTAAAACTATCAAGATAGAAGGACATATCAAGAATAAAAATGTTCAAGAAGTGAAAGATCACATAGAGCATCAAGAAATGAATCCGACCATATCTTGTAATGCATTGGAAGAAATTACCACTCCTAAAACTCTCAATATAGAAGGACATTTCAAGAAGAAAAAGATTCAAGCAGTCAAAGATCACATTGAACATGAACAACAAGTTCTCCAAGTTTTAAAGGATAACATTACTTTGGTGCATAATTGAATTAAAGAATAGGCAGATCAACATCACAATGAAAGAAGTTTTTATGTAGGTGATTGGGTATTTTTATGGTTACATACATACAAACAAATGTCCCTCAAGAAAGCTATTTATGAGAAGGAAACGTTGGCAATACTACACGCACTTAAGAAATGGTGACCATACATAATGGGAAGACACTTCAAGGTAAAAACGGATCATGATAGTATTAAATACTTTTTATAACAAAGGTTATCCTCTGAAGAGCAACAAAAATGGGTCGCAAAGATGTTGGGTTACGACTTTGAAATCATCTACAAAAAAGGGAAGCAAAATGTTGTGGAAGATGCACACTTAAGAAAGGATGAGGATGTAGAAGCATTGTTGTGCGCCATTTCTATTATCCAACCAGATTGGATAAATGAAACAAGGTATGAATGGAAGAAGGATGAAGAAGTGTGGCCACTCTTTCAAAAGTTTCAGAAGATCCCAGTTCAAACAATATTGCGAGAACTTGGTGAGGAATGAAAAATCATATTGGAGCCTAGAGCAGTCACAAAAGCAAGAACCCGACAACTATGAAATTGATCAATTTCAGAGTATCTCATCAAGTGGAAGAACTTACCCACTGAAGATTCCACATGGGAGGACAAGAATTTTATACAGAAGCATCAAGAACTACTCAATCATTGAGGACAAAACGTTTTGAAGGAGAGGGGCATGTTAGGCCCCTATACTATCAGTGTAACCCCTTATTGTTATTAGTACAACCCCCTTATTATATTGGTACCCATGTAGTCCCCATATTGTTATTATTGTGCCCCATAGAAGCCCACTATTGTTATTATTGTGCCCTTACATTGTTATTGTTATGTCGACTCTCATTATATTATGACCCCTTAGACTCCTATATATAGAAAGGAGGTCTTGCCGTTTGTATCGTCTAAGAATTGTTCATTTGTGTAATGTAAAGGAGGTTGCCCCCTCGAAGAGGCTTATTTCTAAGGCATTGATCTATCTCTTCTATCTTTTTGTGAGTTGGTTTCATAACATTATCCTTTTCAAACATTGTTTTTACACTTGCATCACTCATGTTGCTTACACAATATTTTTTTGGCTAATCCTGTGATGTTAAAAACACTAGGGAGTGTTCTAATCCTTTCACCCATGAGATTCAACTTGAATTTTCCTCATCCTATGATTTTGGATATCAAATCATATCCCAGGAAAAAATTACCGCCATCATATCTTTCATACTTGCAAAACCAATCCCTCTAGAGAGACATACAAAAATATGAACCTAAGTGAATTAGCCATGCCTCATGATCTACATGTGACTTGAAGAAACTAAGTATACATACCCTCCTTCATCCAAGGAGGGTTTTCTTCCACAAAAGGAACATCATCATATCCCTTCTCTTTCTTGGATATTTGTATCTACAATATTTCTTGTAATGCTCTTCTTTTCTACATTTCTAACATGCCTTTACATATTATCTTGGAGATTTAGATATCCCACTTGAGGACTTATTTTTATTTCTATTCTGGGAGTACCCTCTTACAAACAAGGCATCTCCATCTTTAATTTCCATTTTTTTCATCTCATCTCCTCTGAAAATAAGAATGAGACTATAACATCAAAACTTAATGTAGTTGAATTACTACCTATGGAAACAACTAGACTATCTAATGAATCTGGTAGATAACACAAATTGATGCACTCATCTTCATATAAATTTTAATATCAACAGATAATAGATAGCATGCCACTTTATCAAAGGTGTTTAAATGCTTTGTTACTAAGTCTCCATCCTTCATCCTTAGGTTATACAACTTCTTCTTTAGGAACAATTTATTTACTAGAGACTTAGACTAGTACAAAGTTTCTAACTTGTCCCATAATGCCTTCATTGTAGCTTCTCCTGAAACATTCAACAATAATAAATCTAAGAGACATAATCATATTATGATGTTTACCTTCCGATCTAGCTTGGTCCACTATTCTGTCAACATTGTTGTTGGTTTAGTAACTAGATCCATTGCGATCCACTGATCTTTGTCTACCAATAGATCTTCTATCTTGAGCTTCCATAACTCAAAATTTTTCCCATTGAATTTCTCGGTCTCTATCTTTGCATTTCTCACCATTTCCTTTTACCATAAGATTCAATTCTATAAATCTCCCACTATAATAGGCTCTACCACATGCATGATAAAAAACCCTTATCCACAAAGGTGTTCCCTTGAAGCCAAAAAAATTATGATACTTAATGTAGGTTTTAACTCTACACATATATTTCCTGCAAAAAATTTCTCAATATAAAACAAAAAAGATTCAATAACTCACATACACAATTTACACATAAATTTTACAATAGAAACCCAAAACTGGGAAAACCATACAATTTTTTTTTATATCTCTTAATGATTACATAACCACTATGTAATTACTTCTTAAAAGAGGGTTTCCTTCCGGGGAAAAAAAACCTAACATAACTTCTACCATCATATCTATGACATAATGATGAATAGTCTAGATTGAATATGAAATTACAATTTTAACAAGGCAATTTTTCCAAAAATTTCACTTTAGGGGCAAAACCCTTGAAAGCCATTGCTAAGGGGGGCTCAATAAAAGTTTCCTACCCCCCCCTATAGATATCCCCCATGATGACTACTATATGTTAGGTGGGGTAGGGGAAAGAACCTAGGGTTAAAACACAACTAATCATGCAAAGAATATAATACATATCCAAATTTTCTCTCTAGGCCTAAATGATGCAAAATGGTGGAGAGAAGCACCAATATAGCAAGGTACTGTAATGCACTTCTTTCATAAATAGTTAAAATACCTTAAAACTTATCATCACGAATGGAACAAGGAGAAGTTGGTTGATATATTTTGAGCATAAAAATTCTTATGGAAAAAATGGAACACATCCAACAACAAATCATTCTTGAGAGAAAAACTAAAGAGATTTCTTAGTATGAATCTCAACTCCAAGTACAACTAGAGGAAATCATATGGAAATATAAATCAAGAACTCCATGGTTAAAAGAGGGGGAAATTTTTCCAAATTTTTTGATCAGTATATGATTCAATATCACATCACAATATATCTTCCTCAATTAAGGACCATCATTGCAAAAATCTAGAGGACCATATACATATTGAGAAGGAATTGATCAATGTACACCAATCTCTTCTTTCAGAACGTCAAATGGAGAAACAATATTCCATTCATAAAATTACCTATCACATCCCCCTCCATCACTCATGCCAAAAATGATTCCTTTTTAAGAGAAAGTACTATGGGTGAATTGGAGCAACCATTTAAGGAAATGCCCAAAGGGAAATCTCCAAACCCTAATGGATTTACTACTGTTTTTTTCTATTTTTTTGGCCAATTATACAACAAGATGTGTGTGAACTTATGGAGAACCCTAGGAGAAAAACATTGGTCCTCCTTTCCCTAACTATAATTTTTTTTACTCTTATTCTCAAATAAGACAAAATGGAATATCCTAGCAAATTTAAGCATATCATCCTGTAGAATATGGTCTATAAGATCATCACCAAGGTTTTAGTTAAAAAACCCAAGCCCCTTCTTTCGAAACTTATTTCACCTCAACAATTTGGCTATGTAGAAGGAAGACAAATTATAGATAGAATAATTTTATCCCATGAAATGATTCACTCATCAAAGACAACCAAGAATCCTTGCATGCTTATCAAGCTTGAAAAGTACAAAATCCTTTGACTACTTAAGTTGGAAATATATCTACCATGTTGTCATAGCTTTCAATTTCTCTACTCACTTTGTCAAATGGATTCTCATCCTCACATCAAGAGCTTTCTTCTTTATCTTGATAAATGGTTCTCCTTCTTTAAATTTCACCCCTACCCAAAGAATTAGACAAAGAGACCCACTTTCACCTTTTTATTTCATTTCAATGGCAGAGGGATTGGGATGAGAACTTAAAGTTGTCATAAGAAAATAAAATCAAAGGCGTTAGGGTTCATGGGGATGATCTTACTACCTCTCATTAACAATTTGTTGATGATACTCCTTTCATGGGTATACCCACAAGTCTATAAGTGATTTCCTTCAAACAGGTATTATAAAAATTTATGACAGGCTCAGGTATCGGTATTAATCAAGGTAAGTCTCAAATTTTTTCATTATAACTCCTGTTGTACTCTAGGTCAATGTATCTCACATTCTAGGCTTACAAAGGAGCTTCCTTCCTTGCAAATATTTGGGTGCCCCTCTTGTGTAGAATGCTCTTCACCAATATTCATGGGAAGATATGTTCATCAACATGGAGTGAAGACTTACTAACTGGATTTTTCTTTCTCTCAACATAGCAAGTAATCTCACTCTCCTCAAATTAGTTCTTCAAACTATGCCCTTATATCTTTTCTCCACACTTATATCTCCTAAATCTATGCTCAAGAAAGTTCACGATTTTCAATGCAATTTTTGTGGGGAGGAGCAAGGAAGGAAAGAAAATGGGCTCTAATTGCATGGGGAATATGTTTCCGCCCAAATATGGAGGTTTTTTTAGGCCTTAGAGATCCTGAAATTTTACGTACAATCTTAAGAGAGAAAACTTGGTGGCACTAAATTCAAATTCCTAATGAATTATGGGGAAATATCTAGAGAAGTAAGTATGCACACAACATATAAGAGTAGAATCTAGTTAGGATGGATGTGATAATAAATGGATCAAACATGTGGAATGCATCCTAATACAAGAGTGCTACCTTTGGGATATTTAGAATGGTTAGTCAACTCTCTTTTAGGAAGATTCATGGCAACAATTTTCAAAACCTCAAGATCAAGAAGGCTTTCTAGATATCAAAGAATTAATTATTGGCCACAATCACACCCTAGTTTCCCACTATTGGAATCACCAACCATCTCATATATGCTAACAAGCATGGAAAACTAAGAGAACTAGACCCCCATGCTAGTTGAACAAATTTGGAAGATCTTCTAAAAGGACCTAAGCAGTTGAAAAGATATAAAAAAATATAAAGCGAATAAGCTAAGATGGGGGAATAAGCCATTGGATGCATTTAAACTAAAATCAACAAACATTATAGTAGTGGGATTCACATATCTACCAATGTTAGAGGTATGGGATAAAAATTGGAAGTAGAATTTGTGACAAAAAGTATATCTATTTCTATGGCTCTAGGTCAATGGAAAATCTATAACCAGGGATAATTTGCAAAGAAGAGGCCTTTAGGGCTCATCTATATTCCATATTTTATCTCAAAGTGAACACACAAATCAACTTCCATTAAACACTTTTCCTTACACATCAATGTTATGGGATAAAGTAGAAACCACTTTTCCCCAATAAAACAAAAATATGAGAAGCCTTCATTCTACCTTATCTCAGTGGAAATCATTGGCCTTCAACCATCCTATCATTAATAGGGCTTTTTAACTCCTCCTAGGTTTCCTCATCTTAGAAATCTAGAAGGAAAGTTTGATGAGTGTTCAAAAACCCTCATCGATTAGAAAACTACATCTAGGAAAGAATAAAAAATATATTGGAGAAATATTCTTTATCAAATCAAGGATTAACGGGACTCGAAGAGAAAAAAATCTCAAATATACTGTCCTCCAATCATTGGACCTAAGGCCATGACATAATGTTAGGTCCCTATAATACTAGTGTACTCCCTTTATTATTACTGTTAGTGTAGCCCCCTATTGTTATTGTTGTGCCCATGTATCCCCTATGTTGTTATTGTTGCGCCCCATAGAAGCTCACTATTTTTGTTGTTGTGCCCTTACATTATTATTGTTATGTAGGCTCTAATTATATTGTGACCCCTTAGACTCCTATATATACCAAGG